>RXPK01001961.1:0-106090 GCA_004143645.1 Protaetia brevitarsis | reverse complement strand
TTTTTTAACTGTTATTTAAAGAATTATAGGGCATAACCAGGAATGAAAAAACCTTAGGCTAATTAAAAAGGAAAAACAATATCTTATTTTCTTCAAAAACATTCTAAGAGCGACCCTTGCTCCGTTTTTTTTTTTTTCCTTCAAAAAACATCATTTACATTTATTTGACTGATTCTAAACTTTTCTGGAGCACACGATACCTTCCTTAAATACCATCCATTCTGTTTTTTCATTTTATTGAATTACGAAAACGTTCTCTCACATACTAATCTATATTTTAGATATAATAATAACCGTACTGTTTTGAGAAGTGTAGCTAGTTGACCATCGAAGGTCATCAGACGCTTTAAAAGAGACAACGTATTTGTATCTCTCCTTTGCTGTTCTACTATGAAATTCAATTTCGATAAATATCTGGAGTTAACATTAAACTCCATCGACTACAACGAAATGAATTATCACGAACACAACAGTTGACAAGTAATTAACTAGGGCAACGGCGACATGAATTATTTCTCTGATAGATATTTGCAGATAAAAAAAAAACTAATATGGGATATAAATCTGGCGGTAATTTTATTACTCAGATTACGACACGATCGCCTACGCGATTTTTAATCTCCCATACGTAATATTGAGAATTCTAGGCGAGTCATGAACAGGTGACCGTGTTCTAAATCGATTTTCGTAGAGTACGGCATCATCGTTCACAGGAGATTGGTTATCCATGCACATGCAACCAATACACATCGGAGAGATGGAAAAGTAAAATTGGTCCTTATTGATTTACAAGCTGCTTAATCTATTGGGTATTGCCAAACAGCAATCTTAGTTCTCACGTTATTTTTGGATGTGAAGTCTACGTGTATGCATCGAGTTATCTTAATGTATGGAAGAAGAAATTATGCGATGAATATGAATTATAACTTAATGCTTTCCATTTTTAAGCGTACCATACCAAAAATCGCCAGAAGAGATGTGATTATTAAAACGTTTTATTAACGAATACGTTTCTTTTAAAATTTATTATTATATTAAGCAGCAAATAAATTGTTTTCTAGAATATCTTTTTTTTCCATTTATCTCGTGTGAAGTGTTAATAAATGGTAAAAAGAAGACATAATGTGTAAGAAAGAATTCTGGAAATTTATCTATATTACCGTTTATGTTCCTATATGTGATATGGATACAAGGAAAACATACATAATTATGTATGCTTGTATTATTCGTCTTTGAACATTAAATACACATTTAACAATTTCTATTTATCCAGAAATATTGCGTAACATTACACAAGAAAAATAACACGAATAAAATTCAAAGAAGTTTTTATTTGGTAAATTAAATTAATAATAAGTCGCTTCGGATAATTCGTTTTTTTTTTTTATGGCGTCCGTTTGTTTATACGTAAAGCCAATAAGTATAAGATATCTTAGTTACAGATTTCCGAATCTTCGTAAGTGACCGGAACAAGATTCAAAACTCTCAAGCAGACTGGCTATATTACAAAATCCAACAAGGCTTTTGAACTATTGTGGTATGGGTTGCCCTGATTAGATTAAAGAACTAGATTGACTTGACAAACTATATTAGCAAAAAAAAATCTTTAGGATATATGTTCGATTTCAATTATTTAAGGCAATAGAAGTTTTTAAAGTTTTGATTGTAAAAATTTAAATGTTTATTCTTTCATCATTGTTATGATTTATTAATAACCAAAGAATGCGTGTTTAGAAACAAGCACAAATATAAATGTCAGATGTCAGTCTCCTCTCTTTGTGTTCAGTACAGCTTACAAGGAGTATGACACATACAAATGTCAGATTCGTATGTGGTTATTGCAATGGAAATTTACGCCAATCGGTGTGAGAATATCTAGGAAAGATTTTGGTACTCAGAGAATAGCGCATAATCTGCATGTAGGTCAAAATTTTGAATGAAGTAATTTGAATCGCGATCTCCTTCATCTTATAATCGATAAAATGTTCAAGCTATGCAAATTGGAGATGCTCAACGACGCGACGGCTTGCTAGCTTTTGTTATTGGTTATGGAAGCAACATGCCCAAAATAATGACATCATCTTTTGTTTTTGTTTTGTAGTTTGATGAAGCATGCTTTACACGAGATCGTATTAACAATTACCATAATAACCATCTGGGCATTACAAAATCCAAATGCGTTTAGAGATTTTAATTTTCAACAACTTTTGCAACTATAACTTATTGCTTGTGCATGTGCTGGAAGAGCGTTTGTATGCGACATAGCGGATAGCTACAGATTTTTTTTTTAACAAAATCTTTGACTCTCTTGAAGATATACCTCTTAATGTTATTGCAATTATGTGCTACCAGCACGATGGTGCTCCAGGCCATCGCGGGCGGTTAGTTGTTGAGTGGCTAAACCAGCATTTTAGAAAAAGGTGGATTGGTAGTAATGGTCCAATTGCATCCCCACTGCGATCACCCGACTTAAATCCTTTGGATTCCTATTTTTGGGTACATATGAAGCAAATACTTTATCAAGAGAAAATTAACACACGAACACAATTACTACAGAGAATACAAAATGTTCCTACTACAATTAGAAATTGGCCAAACCTTTTCGTTCGAGTGAAAAACTATTTAGTTCCTCGTTATGAAGCATGCATTGAAGCGGAATGAGGGTATTTTGAGCATTTATTATAATTATGTTACATATATTTACATGATTTTGAGTAATTCATGTAAATATTTAAGAGATTTTGAAAAATTAAAAAAAATTACAATCAAACCTTTGATGTTTATTTCCTGAAATAACTGAAATCGGACATATGTGCCAATGATGTTTTCATATGACTGTCTGTGAAAAAAATATAAAATAATCCTTAGCAACTCCTTAAACACCAAATTAATAGTTAAGTTTATTTGACCAAAGCTTGAATTGATAGGTCCTTTATAGCAAATGTTACCGAAAAAGTTAATGTCAATCGATCAGGTACTAACTATCTGACGATGAAAGCATGATTAATTGGAAGGAAGATTACCTTCTTCTTGATGCTTTCCTATAGAATTTCGATCAATTATTTTCCAACATATATTGATCTTTGTAGATAATGTAGTTTACACTAAAGAAATAGTCCTTCAAATGAGTATTTTTATTATTAAAAAAAAGAAATACATTTAGTTGCCAGTAGACTTTAGAACAACTTACCACAAATTTTACACTGGATGCACAATTCAAGATAGAAAGATAGAATTGTCGCGTCCTAAATTTAGAAGGTTTCTCGTCTGGCCAGAACTACCATCTATTGATAAATTAAAATAATAACAATATATCCTCAAATTCCATTCTGCACATAAATGAACTACATGGGATTGCCTATTCTAATTATCGCTCCTACCATGTCAGTGGTTGCTATTCTAATTAACTATTACCTAATTACTATTGCAGATCTAGTAATGGTGGCATTGATAGTATTACGCCTGCAGGGAAACCTCATAAATCTCTCAATATTCACTTACACTGAAAAAAATTCAAAAGGTTGTCTATAAATATACGGAAGGGTGATGTTACACTGCGGCCTAAAAGATCTATTGTGTCCCCTATTCTTGCTGTTTTACAGCTGGCCTTCCAATTCAATTCCTTTCAGAAAGTGTAGGATATCAGAAGGCTTCAGGTTAGGTAAGTCTCCCTCTTCGATTTCACATGCTCCCAGGTGCAACAGAACAGTGCTACGCAATTTGAGAGGAGATGGATGGGTGTTTCATCCTATTCCCCACAAAATCTACATTCAGATTCCTTTGCGAATCCAAGCTTACTCAAGTGTCCTTTCAATTTACAATGGCCTGAAAGTAATCCTGTTAATATGAGAACATTGTTCATACTCGGGTTGATGCACTCTGTAAACCTCTTCTGGTTATAGGTTCCCAGAAGATTTTATTTTGCCTCATTCCCTGGAGATTTTCCCAGTCATTAGTCATTTCTCTACTCAAAAGGGTTCAGGGCAGCTTTACAAAAAGTATTCCGTCCCTTTTTTGCGAGATTATCCGTTATTTCGTTTCCTTTCACTCCTGGATGACCCGGAGCCCATAGGAGGGTTACTTTATCCCTTTTGCCTAGCTCATTTAATTTCCTTAGGCATTCCCAGACCATCTTGGAACTGATTTCATATGAGCTCAGCACCTTGATGGCTGTTGACTATCAGACATGAATGAATAACTCCTGCTTTCGATAATTTTTATCAATATTGAACTGGACGCATCTTTCCATAACGTGTTTCCTCCTGGAAGATACTTGGGTATTTTCCCAAGCTTTCGAAATACTTGGTTCTAGGCCCATATATTTCTATTCCAGATCCTTCTGCCGTTTTGGAGTCATTAGTGTACCATTTGATGGCATTTCTATTCAATTTCAAGATGGTGTTATAATCCCACTCGCTTTTATTACCAAGCTTTGTGATGAATTCCTTTACGAAGCTGAGTTTTCATGTCCCAGGTTTGATCACCGTCAGCAGATTGAGGCCTATGCATACGCATCTTTGCACTTTCGATCGGTTGATTCATGCGCTGGCCAGATTAGTTCTTTTGCTCCAAGCTACTGTTGCATAGGTGATGATCGGTCTCACCATCACTGTATATATCCAAAGCAGTATTTTTGGGTTGCATCCCTAATTTTTCCCTGCAAAGCTTCTGCACACCATCAATTAACACAATTTCAAGAAATATTAACATGGATTTAGTTAACTAAGAATTGGTTAACTGAAGCTAAACTTTCTCTCATTGTCAGTATATGAGCAAGGGAAGCCACGAGAACCTTACTCTCAGACCAAATATTAGTTCGCGTTCATATAATTAAAAAAAAATACTTATTCTTAATCCAATATTGTCTCTTCGCGAATCCTTCTAATTTCGAAAGTAGTCTAAACTCGGCCCCACTCTTTCTAGTTATCACCTTGGTTCTTTTCGGGTAAGAAACGGTTTCTCTCATCCTTCCAGGCCAGCAATTCCTCACTACCGTGGCATACGGAACTTAGAAGCTCCCATCTGCAGCTGATATCTGGAAGCAAAAAAAAACTAAGCAACAGTCAATTCTCACAAACCTACCTGTATCTTGTATCTATTTATCGTCTGGCCAGAACCTCTGTCGCTTCATTCCCTTTTACATCCGTGGGTTTGGGATCTGCGCCAACGTTAATTTTCTATGGCTGCCCATTTAATTTAAGCGCTTACACATAAACTATTATTCCTATCTATCTCTAATTTCAATATCGCTGTTTAGTTTAAAGTTTAGTAGTTTTGTTTAGGTGGCGTAGTTCACTTTTGTCTCTATTTGGGGAATTTGCTTAACTTTAACGTCAGGTTTACTGTGTACTGTTAGGTTTTAGATTTTTTTTAAAGATATGTTATATTTTGCTTATGCCTGCTTAATCCCCTTGCAAACTTAATTTATTTCGTGTGAAGCAGTTTTTAATTTAGATACCACATTAATTTATATAAAAGTGTGTCCTCAAATAAAAAATACAGTTGTAATCAAAAACTCAATCTTCGCAAGAACAGCCTGTGCAATTAAAGCTTATATTATCTGTAGGAATAATAACATCTGTTTACTTAAACTTACTAGAAATAGCCCTTTAGCCTTTACTGCTAGATCCCAGCTTCTCTGCTTTTTCGCATTTGAAGTGAGTGAGGGAGAAAAAGTCGGTTTCGTGTTTTAAATAATAATTAAAGATAACGTACAAAATATTAAGAAGGCGCTAGCGGAATTTGTAAAGGTCTCTCAACTCATTATTTTAGAAACTATTTACAATATTGAACTGAGTATACTTTTACAAAAATTTATTTGACATTTAGTAAAGGGATGTATTACACCAAGCAGCCTGTCTAATATACAAGTGCGGTGTATCCAATACCAAGTGACAAATTACAAATATTCTCAACAAACTAAACATTGAGCCTACTTGTTTTTGTTTCTTTCGATTCCGGTCTCGTAGACTTAACAGACATGAGAAATGCCTTACAGCGGGGCATGTTGAAGGTTTCTGGAAACGATTAATTGCGGTGTTAGAGTGTAAAAATTCCAAACAAACCGCCCAAATTTTTTTCTTTTTATTATTGGAGAACGACAGGCGATCCGAAAAGTTCGCTCTGGACCTCGGCGGACACTAATTAAGTACTAAAATGTTTTTGGCCGTTTTGTTAAGGAGAGCTGGCGATGCAGGAGAGGAAAGCGTTAATTCAATCTGTACGTCCGGGGGAGGCGATTTATCGCCTTCAGATTTTCAGATAATGAACGGTAACAGTGATTTTTCAATTGACCTACCAGTGTCTGTTAATTTTCTTTCGGCTACCGGCGCCTATGGTTCGCTTATCGTGCATCGTAAAGTGTCGTTTAATAGCTTCGAACTAAGCGATGCCGGTTAATCCTCGAGATTCTCGGTAAAATACATATTGTTTTAAATGAGCAATTTAGGTAGACTATATTTTAAAAAGACTTCGAGAATAATTACCTTTTGTGAAGTAGAGGCAGATCAATAACTAGTGTGACAGGATTCTTATTGGTATACCTTTAGAATGCTAGAGAAATATAGATAAGTGAATATTAAATATAATGTGGCGAGGTCGACACAATCTATTTCTAACTACGCAGGATTATCAGGAAATTTGGAGATACTGTCCTAGGGTAACTTAACGATTTTTTAAATTTAAATTTATTATATAAATTTTTGCTAAATACCTTTTTTCTTTCTTGTATTTAATTCTCCCATTCCAAGTCTAGTTTTGCTATAAATTTAAGCTCCTATCAAGTTTCTGCAAATATGCTGATCTGATAATTAAATCCTTTGACATGTCCTTGGCGCACGGCCTATTTTGTGTGCGGCCAAAGCTGGTTAACCAGTATTTTTATGCATTTCTGGATACTTCGAAAGTTCAATTATAAACCAGTTTACATCCAATGCTCCAGACTCCTTACCTTGCCCTTATTGGTTTCTACTGACCTGGATTCAAGGTAAGTATCCTTGGTCTCTTTGGAAGGTCCTTGCGTGCAAGAGTAATTAAATCCGGGCCGTTTTAAAGATTCGTTGTGGATGCCTTTGCCTTGAATTAGATTATTATATCTTGATTGTGGAAGGTCATTTACTCTTACAGTGAAGATATTCTTCGTGAATTGTATGAAATCACGAATCGCTTTTGAATCAGATCTATCTGCTATTGATTCATCCTTGACGCTACTTTGCTGGGACTGTCATTGGGTTCGTTTCGAAGTTTGCGGTGGTGTTTTAAAGTCTTCGTTAAGTCTTTTTAACCATAGATACTCTTTTTATTACCCTTAGTGGTTAGGTTTACTTCTCCCTTATTGGGTTTATCTTTTTCCCCGCCTATGCGGTCTAGTTGTTTTCCGCTTATTGGGATATCTGTAACTCTAAATAGAGACAATTTAACACATTGTTCCTTTTTTATCTAAGCGAGATAAAGCCCAACTCCTTTCCCTGTGTGCTTCTCTGAGATGGTGAGCACAATGTGGTGTGGATTAGATTAGATTAGGTTGGGGTGGCTTATGGATCTGTTTCACCGCGATCTTTTTATATCTATTATGATCGCTTTTTTTTCTAATTTTGCCCTTTTAATAAGGCCCATCATCTTTGAGAGCGGTTTCTTTGCAAAGTTGCCAGCTGTGGGGTTCTCCACGCCTATTACAAGAAACCTTGTGTGTTACATTGGCACAGCATATGAACTTGTGTTTCTTCCTCCTCTTAGTAGAATCTGCAAGTAGCGTCATTACCAGGCCTATGTTGTACATATGCCTATTTAGCCTACAATGACCAGCCAGCAGACCTACTATCATTTTGACAGTCTTCCTATCTTGATTCAGTAGATTCACAGTAAATTCAGGCCTCTGCTCCTTAAGACGTAATTCTCCTTCTTTATCTAATATGCTCCGAATAATGTTTTATTTATTAACAATTTTAGCAGTACTTAACAAGTTTCTCAACCAGCCAATGTTATCAAAAAATTTGGGGTAAGAAAATATTATTTCTTTGAAGATGCACTGAGCCAGAGATGTAAAATTAACAGAATAGGTATTGTTAAGAAAATATTATTGAACTAATCAAATATACGTAGTTAACTAACAAGAAAAACGTGATAAAGACAATCATATTATTTTTTACTTTCATTTTATTAATTTAGCAGACCCAATAGGTTTATTTAAGCAATAAGTATGCTTAATTAAACTTCTCCACTTATAATCTAAACATCTAAATATTTTTACAATAAAGTTTTCTCTCATGTAGTAACATAAAGACGGCAGTTCTCACATTTTACTTAAATAATAATGTGTTTTGGGCATAAATTGTATGCAGGAACTCTTACAAATCATTACATGTTTATACAATGTTGAAAGTATGATTATTGGTATATAGGTAGTACATAATTAAACATTCTGTCTAAACTTAGATTCGCTTAGCTTATTCGGTATTTCAATATAATATTAATATTATTATTGTTGCTAAACGTATCTAATCAGAATTTTTTGTGCGCTACACAAATGTATTAAAATATGTGACCATATTAACATATTGATGGTGATTAAGTGTTGCGTTTTGTGTTTTGAAAACAAGAACCGATCGTGTAAAGTATTATATTGACATCAATCCGATCATCGAAATATTTAAATTAATGTGTTCGTGCAGGTCAATATATCAAAGGAGCACATCAATTTATCTTTAACAGTGTGCCGAAGAACTGTAGCCGAAAGAGAACGACTCCTTGAACGTAATAACTTCGCCGCTTCCAATAATTTATTACATAATATCGCGGCGGGGCGGGGCGTGCTGCTTTTTGGATTATTTTCATTTTTGTAATATTTACGTATAAATATATGACCCGTCTTCGGTATCGATTTAGACACACGAGCCCTATAAAATAACCTCGACCGCTGTTAGGGGCAATTAACGTCTCTCGCTTCCGATGAAAACAATTCCTGACTTGAATAATGTCCGTGGCGTTTATGTGAATCAGTGAACCTCAAAGGTTAGCCGCGCACCGGCACTGGAAAAAAATAAAGTTCGGAACGCCATTTCGGCACGCTCAAAGACCAATTACTTATTTGGGGGATTGCAATTAGTTGTTTGTTGCAAAATTATGTATAGGTATTCAAAACAAAACCGCTATTAAGATAAAGAAATATATGTTAAAATATTTGTGACAATTTAAATGCAGTGATAAATCGTCATAAATTTTAATTTACTTTATATATAGGATCGTACATACGTTGAGTGCAATTTTTTTACAAGCATTTTTTTTAAATTTCCAAGGGAAAAAAATCTAATCCAAAATGAATCCGTAATAATAATGAAAAATCTTTTTTGCATGTATATTACAGAATAAGAAGATTCTAATTTTTCGTCACATTTATATTTTCTTCTTCCAATTGTTACACAATTTAGTTACTTTAATAAGTTACTCAATTAAGACAGTTTCTTTGAATATATTCAGAATATTTGTTTGAGGGCATGGCTATAATACAACTGCGTAATTCTAATCACAAGGAATTGTAAGCAACTTTAAAAAATAAATTGTTTCTATGTTGCTTTTGTGGTACCAGTTTTCTGTAATTCAGCTTGGTCATCATAAATTAAATTATATATAAGCCTATTTTTATCACATTTTATTCGATCCTCCTATCTAATTTTGCCTTCGTACTTAGGCTTATAATCTTTGAGACCGACTTCTATACTACACATGGATTATCTGCTTTTAAGTGCCCTTACATTATTTATACCAGAAATAAGCATAATTTTGCTAAAGGGGTTGATTATTCTTTCATAGTTGAGCCACATATTTTCAATCCTTAGCTCAACGCAGCCAAATATAAATTTTTTGCGTAAGTTGGTAAATTTTGAATTAAATCGCGATATCATTGTGAATCTTCATATTTATATATGTTTGCACTTCAACCATCATCCCGAAAACCAATAGAATAGATCTGTACTTAATATGTGTAACATGGTCAACATGCATTGCGAAGATATGTTTCACAATATATGACTTTTAGTCATTATTTATATACCTTATGTAACATTGTGTAATTTTTATATATTAATGTATTTGTGTGAATCCTTCTTACAAAAGAAATTTGTTATGTATTTTGCTGAGCTCAATCAATATTGTAAGAAACTGATACTTTCTGTTTATTGGTTTTAGTACCGAAAATACGTAACTCTTCAGGGATGTCGAAGATTTTTGCGGATATTCATATGATTATAATTGTCAGACCACTGCATTCCCTAATATTAGTGGAGATTTCTATGCTAATATTACCCACCGCCTTTAAGGATATTTGGAGTAAATTGGGAAAAATAAAAGTGGTTTTTATAAGTTTGAGGGTTTGTTTATTGGCTTCAGAAATAGTAATACAGAAATTTTAGGAATGTCGAAGATTTCAATAGATAATAATTACTGTCGTCAAATCGACGAGCTTATTATAAATTTATACATGGGCCTTTAAAGCAATATTTGATGATTTCCTAATAGTTTTCATATAAAAACTTGCGATGAGAATCGGAAAGTTGCAATAAAATATATGCCTGAATAATAGAGTCTGTCTATCCAACGTCCAATAATTTGTTATTTTACTATAAACAAAAAAATCTAATTTTCCCCTTAGAAACAACTTTTTTCTTTTATTTAATTGTTAAATCTGTGTTGTTAAGATGTACGCCTTAAAATTAATTATAATTTCTTAATATATGTATATAACGTATAAAAATTCTGTCATATATGTTTTGCTGTACCGTAGTTTAGATAGATATTTTTCAATGTGTATCAATTTGGGTAAAATATTTCAAGTTCGGATCTCTAATACTAAACTATAGAAACGTAGAAATAGTTTTACATAGGTACTTACATGCACACAATACAAAGAAAACTCCTACGAAAAGTAGCGGCTTTTTAAAACTGCTAACAAAACGTAACAGTAGCAGTTCTAGGTAAAAAATAAGGTTTTTAGTTCTAGTGATTTTCTAATTTGAAGAGGTCCAGCAAGTTGACGAGCTTCTTTCACTTTCTGAAAGGAATAGGATTGAAAAGCCAGCTGTAAAACAGTAAGAATAGAGATCACAATAGATCTCTTAGGTCACAGTGTAACATCACCCTCCTCACATAGATATCTACATTCACTTTCCTTTCTAAAGTTGTTGTGGTACCTCATACTCATTCGCTGCTCTTGTGTACCAAGACGACCCTCGAGTCAGAAGCTACAGTATGTTGCATATTTTCGTCCAGCAGGATATTTAAATATCCAACTACATCCAGGCATACTGAACCAGATGGAGGCGTAATTTGGTGATGTCCCCATGTTGAACTCACCTTCAAAAAACAACGAATTTCTGGAATTTCAACGTTCACACACAAACAGGAATAACTTTGTTATTACGACTAGTGAAGTTTTCTACATTACAACACACATAAAACACCACTTGTTATTATTAGTTCTGCTATTATTTGACAAATGCCTACTGCGGTTTTGTAGATAGGATGATGCCTTCATGTCTCATGGTTCCATCCTGCCCCACTCTCTCCTAAGTGAAGAAGCCTATAAACAGAGATGCTAGATGCTAGATCAAAAGTGTTAGCGTTTGATTCAGTGGACTCACGTCAGCTGTAGAGTAATCTGAGTGATCTTCGATCACGATTGGATCGATTAGATTGCAATTTAGGAAAACGCTTATTATAAATTACATAGTGTATCTTCTCTAAATCTTACGTTTAGTTTTCATTTTCAATTCCAGTTTAGTAGTTACGTATTATGCAGTGTTAAAATAAACAGGGATCTTCCAGGATCATCCATGCCTTTGCCCCTTCAGTAACAAAAAATGTATATAATTTACTTGATTGATTGTGTTTCAGCGAACGTCTTGGTTATTATTATGTCTTGGTTGATTGTAGTATGCAAGATGTTAAATAAGAGTCAAATTTTGGTTGAAGAAGCTACAAGGAATGCTATTTGCGGTAAATTTAACGCAAACATTTGAAAACAATTAAGGAAATGACTGTTTTGGAATATTTTAGAGTATTTATATCTAAGTGTACATCCTTTTGTAATTTTAAAATTTGGGTGACATCAACTTCCTCTAGAGTTTTACATATTCAAAATGAAATTACGTTTCAATTTATGTCTATATAATTTAAGAAACTGTATTTATATTTTTACTTTATTAATTTCTTTTAAAAAATAAATGCTATTCGCTTATGCGTTTTCTTTTAATGTTACCTTAATAATTGTGGAGGATAAAGTAAGATTTTTTTGTAATAAAAAAATACTTTTTGGCAATAATGGCTCTGAATAGAAATAAAAAATAAAATTAATATCACAATTTTCATTGTGTAATATCCTTTCCGCATGCGAGAATTGCGGAATACCCGGTATAGTACTATATTTTACATTATAGGTAGGTATCGATGGATAGCGTCAGCATATGATATATTATATTATTACTTAATATCTACTATTTCAAATACTATTACCCTAATAAAAATAACATTATAAGTATTACAAGATTATATAGTAACTTTGAGCATTTTGTATTGCATTCAGTAAAATATTACATTACAGAAAGTACAATAAAAATTTTAAGGGCTATTATCAAAAATTATCAGTGCTATTACACACTTATATTAACAATTAATAGCATGAAAGTTGAAATTAACAATACAAGTTTATACACTTTCTTTACTATACGAGTTAATAAACACTATTAACAGAAATTTATTATACAAATATTCTCAACTGTAATATAAAATATGATTGTCCCTACAGGAGCTATAAAATATATTAAAGCATAATATATTTATATTAAAGAGTACAATCTATTACCTCAGTCTGTATTATATAATAGATTCACACTGAGAAAAAAAATTAATAATCGTAAATGAAAATACAATTATCGTAAGTAAAAAGTTCAGCTGGATAGGGGACAAAAGCACAGATTACTAAGCACTAGTAAAAAAGAGATCCTAAACACTGATACTAACAACAAGCAATCTAAGTTACTTACGGCCTGCTTCATACCAGTAACTTTTGAAGTTACTTATGATAACTAAACTGAAGTAGTAAACCAAAGGATATATGCAGTTGCGGTAAGTAAAAGGATTACTTGTGATAAGTAAACAGTATCCTTAATGCACGATCACTAGATACCTGATATATAAAAAGTAATGGTTTTCTATATATATATACAATATACTTACCTTACATTTGTTGTTCAACTTATATATCAACAAAATTTAAATAAAAAGCAGTATTATTAGTAATAGTTTTATTTTGTATAGGACAAACACACTGACTACCTGATATGAATGAAAGATATTGGTTTCGCTTTAACAACAGTTTATTTTTAAACAATTTACAACGTAATGACTCATAAAATATATTCCTTAATAATGAAAAAAAAATAAACAAAGCAATAATAAAAGATAGGGTAGATGGGGCTCCCTTGAAACGTTATTTAGCTATTGAAATCTAAACAAAGAACAAAGAAAAATATGGCTTTGAAGTTACAACTAATAACAAACAAAGAAATAATATACCTAGGCGGTAAACTTGCGGTTTCTGTTGGTTTTTTGCACTAGGCGTTGTCTCGGCGAGTTGATCGCGTACGCCGACATAGACGTCGGCTTTTTTGGTCACGGTATCCTTAGGTGGCAGACTTGGGACTGTCGATCACTAGCGACGGGATCCACACTTAACTTCACCAGCGGGGGCAGATATTATCACAGTGATGAGGAATTCAAATATCCCACCTCGTGGTTTAAAACTGCAATCTTGAAACATCCGATTGCTTATAGGCTCGGTACTTCTTCTTTCGCTGGGATTCATTATACGGATGAGGCCTTGAGTTAACCCACCCGGTATTTTTAATATATTTGCGTTCAAACTGGCCTACAATGGTCGTACTCCTTGGCCACTCTTTTCACACGTCCGCCGTCCGTAACTCTACTAGACGCTAGCCCACGCTTGCGCGCGTACCAATCTCGGGGACTATTTTATTACTCCGCCGCATTAGCCAATCAGGAATAGCAAAACAATCACGTGGTGACAGCAAAACTCAAACAATCGTAGTTGTGGCAAGTTGTTAGCTTATTTAAGAAAATACATGAGTTTAATAGCGATCAGCATTCTTGTTACTTCTACTAACCGTGTGCTGTAGTCATAAGTAATACGTTACTTACCACAAATTCGTCAGGCACACTGTATAATAGCCGTTAATAAAAGCACCATTTACAGTAACAACTTGCTTTCAGGAAACTGGGTTTAGTTGCAGGTACTAATTCAAGATAATAGTTCCAAGCAAAACTTTACCTATGGTAAACAATTTTTTGTCAAGTATACAGTTTACTTAACCCATTTTTCTCAGTGCAGGTAAATGAAGCTTGTGAGAATCACAGAAGCTTTATTAACTCAAAAAATATTGGTGATGGAAAAATTCTGGTGACATCATTCGATTCAGTATCATCATCAATATATCCAAGTTTAATTGTCTTCAGGAGATATGTACCAATTTTAGAATAATATACATAAATCATAGTTTATTTGTATATAGTCTTAGAATTTGTACTCACTGTTAGGGAATGAACAGTAACAAAATATTAATCAAACACACTGATTATTACCTTAATTGACAAAGGAAACGTAACAAGATTATAAAAAGAACTATAAAATGCGGGTAAAAGGGTAGATATTGAACAAAATATATTGCAAACTGTTCATGAAGCATACAGAAACAGAAGGAAGATCGAACGGATGAAATTGGGTTTGTACAGTGATATGTTTTACAAGAAACTATATTGTTTAAAAATATTATGTCGAAATTAGTTTTAATACCTTATTATACCACTACGCATAACTCATTACAAAACGCAGAGGTAAAAGCTTTAACATTCACATGTTTTTTCATATTTTGTAGTCGGTATAGTACTCGTTAGTAAGCGGCATCTTGTAAAAATCCGAGTGCTAAAGCGATAATGAAACGATTTAAAGTAGACGAGGTGACGAGGTGTATAAGCGAGTTTCTGTGAATCCTCATAAAAGAAACAAAAGGGAACGTGTGAGTTTTGGGTGGGCGATAAACAACAATACCTCCCGCGCGATTTTGGACACTGGGGACTGGCCCCGGTACCGAACAGCCGACCGGCTTGACTGACTTCTCCCTGATCCTACCTCGTGTCAGATGCACACAGAAGATTTAAATGAGTAGACGCCAACAATACCTATTGTTAGATATCGGATAACAATCAGTGGAATAATAATGGATCTTCATTACTAAGTGAGATCGCGCATATTATGGCGACCCCCGTTTTTGGGGCAATTGTTACGTGATGATGATATTGGGCCATACGGGAATTAATTTCTTTTTATTCAGATAGCGTGCGGTGTGAGATTATTAATTTCCTAGAATGCGGCCAGATGAATGTGTACGCGGTGGCTCTTCTTTCCTCTCCAAAGGAGCTATTTTTAGATTAATTTAAAAAAATAATAATACAAGTTTTTCTTTGATTGAAACTAATTTAATGTAAAAGAAGATTAATGTAAAGAAAAAAGATAAAGTAAATATGCATCAAAATGGGTCAGGCTAGTTCTTCTAGGTTAAATACTACATGCATTATATTTATGTAAAAAAAATATCAGTAACTGTTTGCTTATATCCTCATTAGGTAATTATTCACATACGAATTGTTACAATTTTTTTATGTCTCATAATGGTTGGTTTACAACATAAATTTTGCAATATATCAAAGAGAGAAATTGAAAAGTGTTTCCTGACTAATTCAATTGCATTTGTTACTGAGGGAGTTTAGATAATAAATTAAATTTGAATGCGGACAAATCAGAGGCGGTATTTTTTTGGCAAACCGGGGCAAAGAAAGCCTACATTTTAATAGGGGAGGGTAGAATTTATGGCAAAGAGTTTGTTAAATATCTTGGGGTTATTGTAGTTGATAAATTAAAATTTAAAGCGCATATTCAGTATACTAATGGGAAAGGTAGGGAAATGAAAATAAAATTAGAGCATCGGCTAGGGTCAAGTGGGGTTTACGGTAACGCGGGTGCTATTTACAGGGGCGCTATAGAACCGGCAATGTTATACGCGGGGGCGATATGGGCAGACGTGTGTAAAATTAAAGAAACAAAAAAAATAATCGTGCCGCAAAAATGTTAACGGTTAGGGCTGCGAACGCGTATTCATCTATTTCAGCACACGCGGCGTGCGTTCTTTCGGGTATTTTACCAGTAGATTTACGTTTCAGGGAACTCAAATTTCGTAAGAACGCGAATAAACTAGGGTTGGAGGAATTAGATTAGAACTGGGCGATTTAGAAAGGCGAATAGATATAGGGGGCCAACGTTATCGCGTGGAATAAAAAGGCATTACTTGTAATAAATTTATAAGCACTTTTGGAGAGTGTTTAGAATTTTTTACGGGTGGGTCGAAGGGTGAGGGTGGTACAGGGGCCGCTTTTGCTGTTTATAATAGGGCTATTGAAATACATATTTAAAAGTTTAGATTAGGGGATCATTGCAATATTTTTCAGGCAGAATTAGTTGCAATAAATGAGGCAGTAGTTTATATTAGGCGCGAATGGGAATTCATATGGGAGGTGAGAATTATAACAGATTGCTGTATTAGAGGCGTTAGGCTATGTATTTAGAAAATCCAACTGAATTGTTATTAGATACTTGGGATATGTTGTGTGAGGGAGATTTAACACTTGTTTGGACTAGGGCTCACGTAGATACAATTGGTAACGAGAGGGCGGATCAATTACCGAAAGAGGCGATGTCTAGGAGAGATAGCACGATTATTAGATTTGGGCTAATTTCGGCTAGTATAGTTAGAAAAGCGTTTAGGCATAAACTTCATAATGATTGGCAGAGTAGGTGGTATATTACTTTAAATGGGAGGTGGAAATTTATCGGTAGAGTTACATGTTTTAGAAAAATGAGGGTTAATTTATCGTATCGGGCGGTAGAATTAATAACAGATCACGGTTATTTTAAATCATATTTATGTAGAATTGGGAGGGTTAATGATTCGCATTGTGAATGTGGTGGGGTACATACAGCGGGGTATGTCTTATTTGAATATTCACTCACTGATAAGTGGCGGTCGCGACGGACGTTAGGGCATTAGCTAAGGGGGCAAATTTATGCAGCTGTGAGAATTGGTTATGATAAATTAGAGTTTTGAAGCTTCGACAATATTTTTCTCAACAATTTTCTAAGTAAACGTAATAAAATTATTACATATCTGTACGTATAGAAACCGGTTGTATCTAAAAATGCAATATTACCGGCTGTCCTTTAAAAAAGTCATCGATGATGTGATATCGTCGCAATGATAATGAATATGATTGATCTAATGATGCCAAAAGTAAGTATTTTTAAACCCTTTAGTTACGTGTTTCAGCGATTTTCGATATAATTACAAATAAAGAAATTATGAATTCTATGTGTTACTTTATACTAACTCTGTATATTAGTTCTACGTGCCTTTAAGGCCCATGACTGACATTATTTCATCACCATGTTTCTCCAATTTTCTACACAATCTTCTTCCATTGAGTTCTGTTCTGTGGCGCACTCTTCTAGTACAATATCCCTAAAGTTCTTTAGTCTGCTATGACTGCGTCTAGCCATTTTCTTCTACGGTCTACCTCCTTTCTTTTTCTCCCTTCTCCTTCTTTCAGTACTCTTTTGGAATGTCTGTGTTCTGACATCCTGCTTACACGTCCTAACCATCTCAATCTCAGCTTTAACATGCTGAACTATATAGCAGTACCCGTATACTTCATTTATTTCACTATTCGTTTTTTTTTCTCCATCCGCCTTCTTCTGCCTTCGTTTTCTGCCTTTACCTTTCTTATTTACTATAATTCGATTTATTTAATTTATTTATTGATTTCAAGCAAGAAATATACATTTTAATTACCCTTATTAATTATAGTTCAATAACTCGAATCTAATACAGCGGTGCTTATATTGTGTTCGCTTATCTTCATTAACAATTACATCAAATGGATTTCATGGGTGTCTGCAGACGATGCTCAAAGGATTATACGACCTTTGTGATCCAACAAAATAATACGTGCACATGTTATAATGCTTGAGATTTGAGATGCCTCATAATTAAACAACATATGATGATAGTTAAAACTAATTGCCATAAGAATTCCTTCTACTTATTACCTAACAACTACATCGTACGCATCCCAATAATCGATTGTTAAACATCTGTAAATTTTACATCAAATGCACGCCTTAGGTATCTGAAAACGATTTTAGAAGAATTAAATGATGGTTGTATTGCACATCCCACTACATAATACGTACATACTAACATATGTTTTTTAAGGTTTTCAGTAAGTACCTCATAATTATGCAGAATATTCCGGTAGTTCAAAGTAATTGCCATAGAAACTCTCGTTAATTAGATCGTAACAATTACATCGCACGGATCTAAATAATCGATGGTATCTTTATTATTAGATCGCAATTGCAGAGGGTAAGCTACGTCCACATATTTTAACAATAATAGGAAATCTTAAGCGCCGTTTTGTACGTTAATAGACACGTTCAGCTTAAATGCACGTCTGAAAAATCTGAAACATAATCTCCGTAAATAAATTTCGTTTATTTTTATTTCAAACCAAGTGCCTATTACCGCATCTAGTAAAAAGAAGACAGGAAGCGAAAGACGTCGAACATAAACACACGGTATTATGTGGTTATTTTAACACAAAATTTATTTTATTATCTATGCGGTCGGAGGAAATATCTAAGGTATGTGTAGCGTTTTACTACTGACGCGGATTCTAATAGCTGGTAACATGAAAGAGAAATATTAGTCCCCTCTTTGTGTAGTATGTCTAGATGCTGGATGCCGCGACCACAATACACCCATATTGACGATTAGATATGTGTGAACATTACTGCCGGGGTTGCTATAACACAACTTCCACTCTACACGATGACAATGATTGTGACGACAACGTTGTGGTCATCGAATGCTTATGCTTTTCAAATGCTTTTAGCGTCAATAATACTAAGCTCCACATTAAAACTGACATGCCTTTATGTATATGGATAAAGAATATGTTAGAAATGAAACATCCTGATAAAGTGCAAATCGAAGGGTTCCCTTCATTTTTTGTATCGTTTTAAGAGAAATATCTTTGGAGAGTGTTCGGCTATTATCTTAGAAGTATGTGGTTTGTCTTCACCTGTATTAACCTAAGCTGCAACCTAAACTATATTTAGAGAACAGTAATAGAAATGACACAATAAATAAAGTGAACGTACCGTTCGTTAACTGAAGGCAAATCTTGTCTTGGGTCTTTGAACTACCATATTGCAATATTTTATCCCATAAGGTAAGAAATCGAAGGAAAATAACACTATATATACCAGTATATGGGGTTCTCTTACAGTGGTATTCCCAATTCATGTTAAATGGGATAAGAATTTAATCATTACACGTCAACTCAGTCAAGTGCAGTAGTTTTATTATATAGATTATAGCACAAAATAATAAAGAGGCTTTTCAATTAAAATTTAAGTTATTTAATTGTCATCATAGTCGTATTCAGAGTCAAAATCTACAAATTCTGTGTTAGGTTTCTCGAAGTCGTTGCGATCATTGGTGAAGTTTAATAAAGCTATGACATCTTTAGTTAAAGTTTTATCCCTTCTGAATAATTTGGGGTGCTTCATTGATATAAATGGATTGGAGCTAACAATAAGTAATAAATTATTTAAAATGTCTTCGTTCCTGATTCTTTCACAGACTTTTCGGGAGTGACTGCGACGATATCTTCGGAAATCTTTGTTTATAGATTCAGCGGGCTCTGACGATTTTCCGAATGGAATTAATTCGAAATTTTCGATAATAATCGCTCCATGCACGAGAATTTTATATACGCTACGAGGCATGTAGTACCAATCACATAATTTGGTGTACAATTAAAACAGTAGCTTCACAATAGTCTTTAAATTTCAAGGTTTCGCAAAGCAACTAGAATCCTTGTACCAGATTTTCATCAACACCAATTATGAGAGCTGCAGTTTAAATTTTAAATATAACTGTATTTGTATATTTATGTGTAATTAAAGAGGACACCTCATTATTTGTGGAATAAAACAATGGAATATTTATTTAAAAAAAGAAGTTTAAATGTTAATTTGACCCATTTTTGAGGAAGACCACCATTTATTGGTAAATTAAAACGATACAAGAAAAAAAAACATCCTTAAACCCCATGCTCCACTCAAGGGTACTTCATGGGCCTACCTACTCTAATTATCTCATTGTTCCTAACATGTCATTGGTCCCTATTTTAATTAACTAGTACCTAATTACTATTACGGAACTAGTGATAATATTGCGCAATATTGATAATATTGCGCCCGTGGAGCGACTTTATAGATCTCTCAGTATTCACCTACATTGAAAGAAACTAAAAAGGTTATTTTGACAGATATTAACATGCATTTAGTAAAAATTAGTTTAAGTGAAGTTAACTTAAACTAATTTTTACTAAATTATTTTCCTGAATTATATTTAGAGGAATTATGAGCTTTTGGAGTTATAATTAATTGTCACTGTGTTTCCACATAAGAAAAATTTCTGAGCATCAAATCTTCTAAATACTGGTTTTATCCAAAAAATATACGCGGCATAAAGTGATAATTTTAAAGAACAGAACATGAATAGTCAAGTTGATGTAATATATACCGACTTAGCCAGCGTTATTTGTCTTATTTATAAATGATATCACCGATGTCAATAACTGCGAACATCTGATATTTGCTGAAAATTTAAAAATGTATACAAGTTGCGTCTACGGCAGACTGTATCAGCATGCAAAACAACTAAATGGTGTGTTCGCAACCATTTAAGTCTTAACATCGATAAATGTATAATTGTTACCCACACAAGGAAAATGCATTGCATTAACTACTTGTACTGCTTCAATAATAAAGATCCCAATCGATGTGATACTGTTACGGATGTGGGTGATGTTTTTTGATAGCAAACTCACTTAGATGCATATTAATAACATTGAGGCAATTCAAAGAAGATTACTAAAATACTTACTTTACAAAATTGATGATGTTCATCGCGACTTACCCCCAAGAACTAGACCATAATCATATGCTATTAAGACTTAACTTTGTGCTACTATAAAAGAGACAGGTTATAGAAAATATAACATTTTTATTTGATTTGTTAAATAATAATTTAGATAGCTCCTGACTTTTGAGTAAAATTATTACAGTGCAAAACTAAATAAAATCCAAAATAATAAACAAGTAATTTTTTTATCCCGTAATCGTCATACTTGAATGTGCATGTGCCAGGATTCGGTACATGCATTTCAGAACATTCGTCAGGTTAAAAAAATCAGCCAACTAATACGTATATATTTTTCACAATATATTCAATAAAATTCCTGTTTCTTTTACCAATATTAGCCCACATCTCATGGATTCAGCATTTGCAATATAAATGCCGCATCATGTGTGTTCCTAAAACACCTTTGTCACACCATTTGTCTTGTCTGATTTCACTTCTGTTTTTTAACACACTTGCTTAATATTTCTTTCTAATTTCAACCATTTTCTTTTTTCTTTCTTCTTTCGTCTAGCTTTTACATTTTCCTTTTTTTCTGCTTCTTTACTTGATAGGGAATATTATTATTGTTATTTTATTTTTCTTTCAATTGGAATTAATCATCCTATTTTAGTAAAATTTATATTCTTGTTTGTTAAGAACTGATGAGTAAAAAGTTCTAAAACCTTCTTAATCCCTTCGGAAAGCTGTGCAATATGTATCTATGCGTTGCAACTGAATGAAGCAATGTCAAAATGTTCACATTTGAAAAAATTGCATTTGAAGTTATTACCAAAAATATTTTTAATTACAGCTTAAATTGAGTGCAAACTTATTTTGACTCAGCACTTAGAATACTCTAACAAAATATGAAAATAAATAAAATGCACTGGTTTAATGAAAACAGCAACATGACATTAGCCCTTTTGGCTTCAAGCCACAGATATATATCTACATATGCAATGAAAACATAAGAATGCTTTTATTGTTTATATTTTTCTCTTTGTATTAGTGGATTTTTTTCTCGTCTTTCTTGCGGATTAATAATTAATCCGCAAGAAAGACGAATTATTTGATGTTTCCATATATCTTCCATAGTTTTCTTCAGAAATTCCATTGAAGAAGAAATTTTTGTCGTATACCTATTTTTTTAATTAACACATACATTATTATTTTTAATTTAAGCTATGCTAGGAAGTTAGTTTATATTGAAATATATCAGTGAAGGATTCAAATCATATTTAAATGGCTATTTCATCTGACAATAGCTTAAATAAGAAAAAATAAAGATAAATGTTTACCCATGGCAGCCTAAAAGATTTTTTTAAAGAAGTTTGTTAAATATACTTTACAATACTATTAAAATGTTTAATAATGTATTTTCATCGAATCGATTAAAAAATGAAGAATCAGTCGCCAATACTACGAAAGAAAAACTTAATAAATTATGTAACGGCGCCCCCATTTTGGTCGAAAATTTTGAATTTTAATTTTACCATCATTCTTTATATATTGCTTTTGTACTTACCTGTACTAATCTGTTAGATCAAGTAATACTTTGGGATCATTTTGGGCTTGTTTATCGCTGTTCATCGTCAAGGACATATCACATATTTACGGTTCCCTTGTTCTTGGATCATATGGGCGAAGTTATCTCATTCGAAATGACCACTTAGAAAGAAGAAAGTGGCAAGAGAGATGACGAAAAATGAAAAATCTCAACGAAAATAAGAAAAAAAATATCGCAACTATTAAATTAATTCTCGATACCACCTTAAACACATGGCTTAAAATAATTAGTAAGTAGGTACCTATATTTAATTGGCGCAATATAAAATATTGTTGGTTTTGCCTCATTAAATCATGTATTTGCACATCTACTGAAGCTTAGGCAATCAACTATACTTTTTGAGTTTGAGATATCTGATTCTAACTATAAAAAAATAGCTATCAGTCTACATATAATGAAATTAATTATAAAAGTTGGCTTATGTGGGTAAGTACCTAGTACCTACAGCACATATTCTTTGTGTACGGTAGATATGCATACAGTGTATATTGTATGTATATAGAATAATATAATTGACTCATGTGTTTGTTTTTGTGTGCGCTGTTAAAAGCAGCCCACACTGTGTTTATGTACCTTAATAACACCTTCATCGGTTTGTTTTTGTTCTCATCTCTAATGAATGGGACTGACTTACTATGTAAGGAACAATAGTAATATAGTTATTCATTATTGTGTGTGTTTGTTGGTTCTACTTTAAGATATTATCTAATGTTTGACAACCACAATTATTACTATTAACATTTTAATTGTATCACTTATACACAATATCTATTGTTAGAAAACGAATTATCACCACAAATGCGCTTCACACGTTGTTCAACTGATTCTCATCGCAGGTGGACTTTTGAAGTAGGCACTATTGTGTGCTTACAACACAAGGGAAGTCTAGTTTTTCCCAGGGCATTATTGAAAATTTGCATGATGTTTTAAGATAGGTACTGCAGAAACTCTTAGTTTGCAATGCTGAATGCAACCTAATAATTAATAATACTGAAAGACCTGTTTGTATATTGTTAGATGTTGATAGTAGTAAATTTTGCCGTAAAACGAGCATTAATTTAATCTTTTTCCTGAACTCAAAAAGGATTGTTTTAGATATTTTAATTTAAAACAGCTTTTTCTTACATAAAGACCCACCTGTTTTGCCATTAGTTTAATAATTGTACATGTATTCTCATATGGAAAAAACTATGGTTTATTTTAATAAATCTGAGAATGTGCAGGTAAGTAAACACTTATGGCTACTATTTAGGATAGTGGTTAAAAATAATCTCCTTTTAACGGCATTCAGTTCAGTAACCTTTATTGTAGGTAGTTCATTGGCGTATCAGGAAATGCATGAGATATTTACACATCGCAATTGAGCCAGATGACGAATAGCTGCAGTATAATTATTATTTTGCATCTGTTTGGACAGATACGATTAACGCCGCACTTGTATCCATCTCCCTATTAGCTGCAAGACACTTCTGTAAATAATGAAGGTAACTATGGCGATCCTTCTGCAATATTTTATCACAGTAATTATTAATTATGTTTATTTTGTCTACGATTGTATAAGTGATTATTCGTCCAAGGTACAGGTACAAAAATTGAGAATAGAAACTAAATATTTACACTTGCATTTATTGCTTATTCATAAGTTATTATTGAAATTGTTCCCTAATTACATTACAGATGCAAATATAGTCGTGAAATAAGTAAATATTTATTGTCCGTCTTCTAATGCAGTCTGATTGGAAATAATGATTAAAAAAGAACACATATTTTAGTGAATGAAGTGATAATCGATTAAAATATCGTCATGTCCAATTCAATAATAGGCTTTTCTGAAGGCAATTGTTTTTTCATGGATTTCTTTTTAACGTAAAGCTACTGGAAAAATATATATATAGTAAAGGCGTATTGTATAAATTCTTTTGAAACTAACTTCACCTATAGGAAACTTATTGCCTAGGTTTCGGAGGGATACGCTAAGTGCTAAGTTAGTCCATTTTTTTTTGTAGTATTTTTTCACCGACGCGTCGGTGGCTGTAGTGTACCGCTCGTCGAAGAATAGACGCAGCTGAATTTATTTGAACATTAATTAGAACAACTTGAACGGTGTTTTTAATTCTGGCTCTCGGAGACGACAGTATTGCGTGGGGCTGTAATTTTTAGTGTACCTTTCTAAACGTGACGTGCTTGTAGGTTTCAGTATATTGAACACCGTTACAGGTATTAAAATGGTGATACAAAAGACGTACTTATAATAAACTCGCCCGTGTTCCAACCTTAAATTTAACATAAACCATCGGGCCAAAGTAAAATTTATTTAAATACACCTAAGATACAATAAACTTCATTTTTATATGTCCATCGTGGTGAGCTGTTTGTTCGACACGCATGCACGACAATGTTTGAACACAGTGAACGTTCTCCGGAGACGGTGTGTTACTCGAACATATTATGCAATGGACTCCGGTTCAGTTAGGAAAGAATATTGTCCAAACAAATCAAATCAAATATTGAATTAATGAAACGTGACAGCGGTATGCGCTTGATGCACTCGCAACGTGTTTCGATGAATCCGAATTTTTCAGTTGGTGTAAAAAGCACGGATAGACATGTTAATGGAATTAACCTTGACATTACCCTACGGGAGCAGCTAAGCTTAATATTATTATTTGCATTTTTTTCTCGTAATTAGTTGTACTATTAGTTGTTTATTTATTTTAAAGTATAAATTTTTAATATCCGAAATCATAATATTTGCGTCTTTTCAACACAGTTTCACAACCACATCACTCATTTTTTTAATAAGTATGTTTTGACTATAATGGATTTTTTGTCGAAAACCCAAAGTAGTAAACACTGATGATTACACTATGATGTCAACGATAAGAAAATATACCATTAATTTTCAAAGGGTTCTAGAAAGAAATTAATTTCATTCATTAAATTTATTCACACTAACAAGCAAAATCGATAGTAAGTAGATGCACCAGCGAAGAGGTAAGACAAGCCATTATTTTAATTTTTGCCGGGTTTTAGTGCAGGACTTTGGCGTTCTGACAGCAGCAGAGATAAGGTACACCTTGAGATAGTAAACTAAACAATAAAAAGTTGCTACGCCTAGACAATGTGGTGGCTGGTATCAATCCATAGAGGGCGTGCACGTCACTAAGAGCGCGACATTTTTATGCATATCCTTGTATTTTCTCTCTTACGTAATTATTGTTCGAAAATTGAATGCATTATTGTTGCATATGTACATACTATGCAAGAATATGATAAATTATCACAATAACACAATCAATTTCCAACCAGTAACATCAACTTGAAACGCATGAAAATATTTTTGGAAATAAACAAATAATTCGCAGGAAAAAAGCATTATGTTCTTCTTATAATTTTATAAAAGATATGAACTAACATTAAATATTTATAGTGTATCAATTATTCATGGACTATTACCTATCTGATTCTAGTGGGAAACAAAATAATTTGGTAGAAGCGGGCACAGCGTTATAAATTAAACACTTCTTGACCAGCGCTTTACGTATAAAAGTTAATTTTGGATGAAAATATCAGCTCAAAATGTATTATTTCCAGTTAAAAGCCAGCGTTCAATAAATATCTACATATCTACCTCACGACTTCATGAAAATATATTTTTTGTGAAACTGTCATGTAAAAAATGTAGCCTTCATTTAATTTTCTAACTGTCAAAATGACGCTTTAGTTAACTAGAATGAAAAGCGGAAGAATCATTCTTGCCTTAGAACAATAAGTTTGAAAAGGAGTGTTACTTATCAATGCAGTTAAATAAAATTTTTGAAATGATTAAGAAATGTAAGCGATTTTACAACGTAGAATAAGGAATAATTGTATACCATTACAATGCGTACTTGCGCCTAAATTATATGCAATCCCATTAACATATTTTTTAAAAAAATTACTTTCTCCTTATATCTAAGCCACCCCCAGCGGCTTGTTCGTGCCGCTTCTATAAGAGATGAAAGGGTACAGAACCTCAGGTTCACACCCTAGTTGAGATGTAGGTTCTGTCACATTTATATCTAGGCAACTTTATGTACTTGCATGTTGATTGCAGCGCCTCTGAGGATTGATACCTAAACTACTTGCCCTCCGGAAGAGAAAACGTCGAAATTTGTCTAATTAAAGTTGGATACCCCCGGACAGCACTGTAAATGTCAGAGGGGCGTCACTGTACTCTGGCCACTGCAGTCATTATTCTTAAGTTGATTTTGACTGACGTTGGAAGTAATCGAAAATAATTAAATGTTACCGTTGGATAAATTCTACCGTGTTTCTTATTCAACTTATTGTTATTTTGTTTGATGCTTGCTGTATTATTATTTAATGATAACACTAATAATGTCTTGTTTACTATTCAAATTCCGTAAAAGATGTTGTCAAAAGTGGACATTCAAAAAACAAACGGTAGAGCAAAGAGACAAACAAATACGAAACAACAGATTCAAATTTAAATTAAAAAGTTCTTCTTTTGGACCGTTTTGTTATATTGCGATGCCTTCCTTAGTCTTGATGCCATATCCGTGTAAACTGTCTAACAGTTAATTTTAATTTTAATCTGTTGATTTGTATCTGTTTGTCTCTTTGTTCTACCGTGTGTTTTTTTGAATGTCCACTTTTGATAATTTTTAGGCTTCGTACCATGATATTTTAAGATCTGAAGATGGCATTTGTGAGCCGAAACATGTTGCCTTAAATATATTTAAAAAACTTTTGGTGTATGTAAGGACGTTTTCCTTTTTTTATTCTTTTTATACATTATTACATACCACATTTATGGGTTTCAACATACGATTGAAACTGTGTCTGATTTCGAAGGAAATCATTGGTAAAAAGTAAAAAAAAGGGGAGAGATGTAACATCATTAAAATTTCAGAATCAAAATTTTTAAGAGCAGTGTTGTTGTTGCAGAAAGAATATACATATTGGATATTACTTCCCAAAAAGGCTCAATCCAACTTAAAGCAATCTCTCTGACACCGTAAGTTTGTAATTCACTTACAATAATATTATAACAAACACAATCGAATGCTTTGCTTAAATCTGAAAAAAGAAATCTACTGGATAGGTACCATGTTTAACCTGAGCAACAAAAAGTAGGTATTAACAGCAGTAGAAGTTGAGTAATTCTTTCTAAAGGCATGTTGGTAATCTAGTATAATACAAAAATATATTCAACCTATCTGAAAGCAATATTAAGTTATTTTTGAAAAACAAAAAGTAAGAGCTACAGGACGGTAGACAGAGATATGGTTTTATATGTATGTATGTACATATATATTACAAGGGTGATATTACACTGCGACCTAAAAGATCTATTGTGTCCCCTGTTCTTGCTGTTTTACAGCTGGCTTTCCAATCCTATTTCTTTCAGAAAGTGTAGGATATCAGAAAGCCCCAGGTTAGGTAAGTCTCCCTCTTCGATTTCACGTGCTCCCTGCAACGCCCTTGAGTTGCACAGTGCTATGCAATTTGAAAGGGGATGGATGCCATCCTGTTCCTCAATCTGCTCCAGGCGTTTTGCTCCTCCCTTTGTTCCTTCTTTGTGAGGTATTCTCACTTTGGAAGTGGAAGGCTTTTTATGGAGGTCCTGCTCCAATCCTGTTTATTAGCGGTGTCGTCCCGCTAATAAACGTCCTACCTCGATAGTAGCTAGGGAAGAAAAGGTTCATCTCCACAGAGCCTTGCATGCAGAGGTAAGGCTAAATACAATGGGTTGCGCCAGGTGCACAAAGGTTGGATTAGTAGACTAGTTTTCTATCCAGCGACACATCCCATCAGCCTAGTCCGCCACCTTAGGATTTAGGTTTTTTAGGTTAAAGGCGCACATGGCAATCGATGGAATGTTGTAACATTAACAAGTTTTTGGTTCTGGTACTGAAGATATGGCTAAAAGCAAAATTTTGTGTGACGTTTTCTTAATATTTCAAAAGTTTGTCTTTTCATTCTTAGGTTTTATATTTCGATTTATTATGATATATTAAACAACTTGTTCTATGAGGGTAGTTTTTTCGAAGGTCGAGTCTGGAAATGTCTTATGTAGCGTGTTCTTTGTAGTATTTCTTTTTTAATTTGCAGATTAATCGCTGTTTTTTTTAAAGATATTCCGGTAAAAGTCCTTTATAAAGCTATTAACACACTAGCGCGTTTATAACTCATAAACACACTCCGTCGAGTGTGTTTATAGTTTTATTCAAAAACTAAAATAAATCAGCCCGTACACTGCGCATAATATCTATTAAATTCGAAAAGTTAAGCCGTTGACTAAATGAGAGAATGCTAATTAAGTCGATATTTTCTCTTTGTTCCTTTCAGTGAATTGTGTTTTTTTGCAAGTTATGATGTGCTACAAGAACATATTTGAATGTTCCGACAACCTTATCTCTTCGCTATATAAAATTTTATGGCTTACACAAATTTATTGGATTTGCACCTAATAACTTTCTGTTACAATATTGTTTTAGTTACCATACATATGGCATCGTTAATTTTTTCCAAACCTACAGATGAGCATCTCTTAAATATTCAATGGTTTTCAAGTTTATTGTTATATTTAGATTCAAAATATCAATGTTTCGTGTAGGCGTATGCTCCCATTACTTGGAAACTTGTTCATTCGCAATCCTCAGTAACTTATTGCCTAAAATTTTCATCAACAATTCGAAACGATTTGGAGATAAGCACCTACACGAGATGGTTAAGCAATACGGTGGTTATTGTGTAAAACGAAATATCCAGTTTTTGGTACGCCGTTTTTGTTGTGCACCTGCTTCTTTTTATTCAGATTTCAATTACCTAGATTACTACCCTTGGAGCTCAATAAAACTGGCTGTTTGAAGCGATACAAACTTTATAAATGGCGTATTAAGGAATGTTTCAAACAATAAAAGTTACAGGTGTAAAAGGTATAGCGGACATTGTGGAAAAAGGCGGAGAAACGAATTCAATTTACAGCAATAAATATCTTAAATGGTGTCTATTAAAATCTTTAATAAAAATTATAGCATGGGCAAACAATAATTTTATAACAACCGCTGCCCGCCCACTCTTCAGGTGCTGCAGAAATGAAACGCTCGTGCATGTTATTAGCATATGTTTCGTTGACCTGAAAAATGTTAACATGTTTACGTGCATAATTATACGTCGATTTTACGATTCTGTTCATTGCAGATACAAAAATATGTTGAATATGTGGAATTTCTTTAATACTATCCCTGTAATCTTAACTGAGTAATAGCAACTTTTAATTCGTTTTTTTTTAAAGATTACACAGGCATTTTTTTGGAAGTTTGTTGATCTGGGACCGATCTGTCATTTGTATAAATATTCAATAAAAATACAAGTAATTTGAAATAATGATAAAGTAGCGATATCACTACGCATTTACATGAATGCAGTTTTAATCTTTTACTCGCGCAATCGAATATTAAACTAATTTATTTACGTTCTAGACTTCACATTAAAGTCCGCAATATGCTTATAAATTCATATCGTTACATACCCACAAGTATCCAACCAGAGGCACATATAAATTTTAACACGCATCGAGAAGTACTCTCGGCAATTGTCTTACAAACGTTCAATGTTTCATCGTGCAGCAATAGACTCTTCTACGAGATGAGGCCGTCATATATGGTGCTATTATTATTTATAATATCAAGTACGGACATGAACTGAGTAATAAATATATTTTATGGCATGCCAGTAGCGAACACAGGTGTTTAGAATTTGTCGGCTTTATATTAACCCTTACTTAGAGTTAGCTGTAAGGTCTAGTGAATAAGTGAATTAAATATGAAAGGGAAATATTATGACGATGGGATATAAAATTCCATTCTAGAGGACTACTTACGGAGCTTTGTTTGATTAACTGTCAGTTGTGCAGAGTCGCACGTGAATGGTAATTGTCTTCTGTTGTTGCACATCTACGAAGTATTTACAAATATTGTATGCTTTTCCCATACATTGTATCGATATTTTTTTTAGTTAAATACAAAAGCACGTAGTTTGTGATTTTGGAAATTATCTCAAGTTGATGAATTGTTTTGTGTCAGTAAACTCTTAGTTAAAGCCATTAATCTCATTTTATTTTTAGTAGTCCTTCAACGCTGCCACTTACCGTTTACAAAAATTTTGTTCACGGAGTCGACTCACCATTACTAGCTTTTCAAACGCTTTCACTTACCAAATCTGCAGTTTATACAAAGCGGTGTCACAACAATTTCAGAATCTAGCCCTAGTTTCCTTTAAAATTAAATTGAAAAGGCCACTTATACTTGGAGAAGGCTGCTGCGCATTTGGTATTTAACCAATGTATTGTGATGTAAGATATGCATCATTTTTTTATATGGCGAAGTGCATGCATTAAGAAACTGTTGGCTGAATTAAAAATTGCGTCTTCATAATCTGCTAAAATTTGTTATAAAAGTCTGTTAGGAATAATAAGTTATTTTTTCGAATAAGACAATCTGTATGTGAGTAATCTATTGTATTCCACATTAAATTCCGAATATTTCCTTATTATATAGTGAGGACGCATGGGCTGGAATCATCTGTCTAATTTACAGATGATTAAATAATATTAGTGTATATATATACTTAATCTTTTCTTATTGATTTTCTTTGTATCTTTATTATTAATGTTATAATATATATACTTACATAAGGCTTACTCATATAATAAAAATATGAATGGCATTCATATTAGAAATAGTCCGTAAAAGCAAAAAACAAAAGAAAGTAAATAAACAAAACAATTAAACTGTAAAAGGTTAGGTAATATACCGCACCAGTGACATTTGTGATTTGGCCACAGTAATCACAGTATATTAACTGTGATTTGACCAACTTACAAACAACTCAACACAAATACTCCCTAGAAAGGTGCTAACTAAACGTAAGCATGACGCGTGATGATGACGTCTGTCTTCCAGGTGTCCGGCTAACTGCTGATGGTGCGCTGTAAACCTGCGCGCACGGTTTATTGGCAGTATATCAGGTTTGTGGTTGGAACAAATTCATTTAAAATTTACAGTGTGTTTTTTTGAAAAACCATCGGGCACGTCGTTTTTTTTTATTAGCTGCTTTTTTGTGATAAATTCATGTATACAGTGTGGCGCGACCACCAGCGACATTTTTTTCAAATGGAAACATCTGTTTTTTATATCCTTTTTGAATTCTGCATCGAATTCTAAATATGTTTCGTGTACCATGTCCTCCACCTAAACTCAACAGTATTCGAGAAATTCACAATTGAATTAATGTTTCTCAGGATTCTTTTTGTATTGAGCAAAACATTCCATTTTGTTTTCTTAATTCTGGTATTTTTGATAGATGACCTGTCACTTGTCACGGTATAGTGACACTTCAAGTAAGTAATTGCCAAGTGCAGTTGCAAAGTTTGAAAGAATGGCACGCTTAACTGAAAAGCAACGAATAGAAATTTTGATGATGGTAGGATATGACGATAGGACTTGAAGACAAGCTCACACAAATGATAAGTACCCGATTGGTAGTTAGTAAGATAGAAAAAAAGTTTCGCGACCTGGGCTAGGTAAGAGACGATTATAAAACCAGCCATCTTCCAGTTCCACAGAACACTCAGTTTAATATTTTGCTCGATTTACAAGAAAATCGGCAAAAAGCTATTCGGCAAGTTGCTGTACACCAGTTAGTCTGTAAATCCTTTGTTCATTTATACAAGCACAAATAACACCCATACTAAATGTTCAAATTTAGTTCAGGAACTTATGGAAGATGATCTCAACCGGCGATTAGAATTTTGCGAAATAATGATGGATAGATGCAATGCCAACGCCCAATAGGATAGGTTTTCTTTTCCGACGAAGCAACATTTTGTTTGAATGGTTTGATAAACAGGCAAAATTGTCGATATTAAAAGTAAATGTGTGGGCCGAAATTGTGGGTACCTTAATTGTGAGCCCCTTTTTCTTTGAGGGAACACTTAACTCTGAAAATTATTTAAATCTACTACAAAATTACATAATACTGAGTTTAACTGCACATTAGGCGAATTGTGGAAGCCCAAATATACCGGCAGGTTCGATATGCTTCCAACTGGATGCAGCGCCTTCACACTATTCGCGAACAGTACGAGATTACCTACATAATATTTTCCCAAACAGATGGATCTGAAGGGAAGGTTATATCGAATGGCCGGTTAGGTCTGCAGACCTAACCCCATTACATTTTTATCTGTGGGATTATCAGAAACCCAAAGTATACCTCAATAAACCAGAAAATATTGAAGAACTGAAGAATAGAATTAGAGCCGAAATACAACAAATTCAGCTACAAACGGTAACTGAAGTGTTATGAGAAATTAAATATTAATTTGCTTATTGTCATGAAGTTAATGGACAACAATTTGAAGATTTAATCTGGTTTGTTGTTCTGGTTTTTTTTTTTTTAAATAAATTTTTAAAAAACCAAGCCCCGAATTTTAAATGAATTTGCTCTAACTCACGCGCCCTCACAAATTTCGAAAGAAATCAATCGTATATTCCTCGATAATTGAATTTAGGTATAGCACCTCGTGCATGAAACATACCAGAACTAAAAAATGAAATAAAAAATGTATTTAATTTTAAAAAAGTTAGTTGGTAGTCGTAACCTACTTCTTTGGGCCACAAACCCCTGAATTTTAAATGAGTTTGTTCTAACCCACGCGTCCTCATAAATTTTGAAAGAAATCAATCGCATATTTCTCGAAAACTGAGTTTACGTATAGGACATGGTACATAAAACATACTCAGAATTCGATGCAGAAGTAAAAATGAAAAATGAAAATTTTCATTAAAAAAAAAAGTCAGTTGATCGTCGTAATTTATTCCTTGAACCTACTTCTTTGGGCCACAAACCCCTGAATTTTAAATGAATTTGTTCTAACCCACGCGTCCTCATAAATTTTGAAAGAAATCAATCGCATATTTCTCGAAAACTGAGTTTACATATAGGACATGGTACATAAAACATACTCAGAATTCGATGCAGAAGTAAAAATGAAAAATGAAAATTTTCATTAAAAAAAAAGTCAGTTGATCGTCGTAATTTATTGCTTGAACCACAGTATATACATGAATTTACCATAAAAGAACCTGCAGCCAGAAATAAACATCAAACTTCGTTTTTCAAAGATACAAATCCCTTAAACGTCATCACTGCAGATATTTTAGCTTTAGTTTTCCGAATATTGTCAATTCTATTTTAAAAATAGCGGATCGTATCTACGGATTTGTCTGACTTTATTTCAAACGGTTTAAGTTTGAGAAACTAGTTGTGCTGTTACACCGTAAGGTTCTGGTATCTTAAAACCGCATTAGAATATGTAATTTATATACTGTACGGTTGTAAACTATGGACAGAAAGACTTCAATTGCTGGAAGCTTGCTTATTTGAAATGGAATGTATTTTCTTTTTGTGGAATCTCACAATATTAAAAAAAAACAATTTACTTGGCATATTCGGTACCTATCATCCATGGTTTTTGTGATAATTACTACTGTGTTCTGAAGGTACCAAAGAAAATGCAAAATGAAAAGTAAAAATGAAAATTCAATTAACTAGCTCAGCGGATAAAAATCTTAAAGGGCGCAAAAGAACAACTAAACTCAGGGTTACCCTCGTAAATTAAAACTTAAAACGAAAAGCAAATTGTGGGTGAAAGAAATCTGACTTTCTTAAATTACTCCAAAAATTGAAAAGGTTTACTCAGAAATAAAAGAACAGAATTTAGAATGACGTTAATAATAATTAAAAGTTTTTATTATAAAAAAAAACATTTAGTTACAAATTGAGATTCTAATTCCTCTAATTTTACAAAAGGGCAATGCAAATTCCTTTAACAAAGTAAAAAGGTAAAATAGTTCAGGAAGATAGTTCTTTTTTATCAAACAATCCACGTGGTTTCAAAATTAACCAAACTAAATTAAACGTGGACAATTCAAGTAAATTTACATAAAAAATAAATTAATACTACAGTGTGTGTTAAGCTAACAAAATAAATTTACGTGTACTTACACGGCATCTTGTGAAGGAACTGGCCTCACAGGGTTAAACAATCGCATACATATAAAATTCTACAGCTGCGTGCGCTACGCCTAACGCACAAAGATCATAGAAGAAGAATACTTCTAAGAAGGACATGAACTACATGAGCAAACACTAACAAATCAAAAAGTGAAATCAATTTAAAACAACAGAATATTTAAATAAATAAATAAATTAAACAATTAACTCAATAACTAACTCTTATTGAAATGGCCAAAAAAGACACTGAATTTACGACAACCGGGGTGCCAGACCACAGCATTACGTATGTTTTACGAAAAATTATAAGTAAATAAAATTACAAATATTAAAGAGGAAATTTTTTTTGCGTATATGTTAATTAAAGAGATAAAATAAGGTTGTTAATTGTGGGTAGTCGCAAAGCCAGTAAAACACTACCAGGTTTCAACATTTAAGATTTAATTTATATTTATAAAATTTCAACAATGGTTCTTATCTAAAGTCACTATAGTATACTACTCTACTAAAAATTAGTCAGAATTTAATTCATCATTAGGATTTACTTAAATTCAAACTATCTTTATGCTCTTTTGGTCAGGCTGTTGAAATTGTTTGTATTATTAATTGATGAGACATCTTTTATATTGTATATCTTCTTAACCAACAAATAGTTTATTGTTAGTCGTTATCATTAAATCTTAATTAGCTGATAAGTATATAATATCTAATATAAACAAGTTCCACAGAATAATAAAAGCCAAATACCTAATAAGACACTGCATAAATGCATGTAATTCTTGTAACAGAGCGCAGTTTTTTTTTAAACGCAATCTCCAAGTAACTTGACAATATATATATAGTTTCACAATAGATTGAGTTTGTTATATAATACGAATGCATACAGATGCATACGTATCGCGTAGACCGCTTCAGGAAGCTTTACGCTCTCTGAAAGCTTTACAACGGCATCGTTTCAGATGCCGACGTAATTGTGTCTCATATCAGTACGAGGACACAAACAAGTAAATATGAATGTACGTATGTTCATATACATGCTGTGTATTGTATAATTTAAAAGAAAAGACATGCTTCCAGGCGGGTATATTTTTCAAAGAATAACTGAAAGTAACGCAATCTTACGTAAAAATGCCGGGCAAAATTGTATATATTACATTCTTATTTCAGCAAACCGTAATGTTTTCTTATAATATCTGTATATAAAATATAAAGTAAGAGTCATATATATTTTAATAAGTTGCAATGTATATGTATATTTATTTCAGCGAACCCAATTATGTTATCTTTGATGTCGTTTAGTTCGTATTTCGTTAGAAAAAAAACTATTGAGCGAACAACCACACTAGTGACATTAAACATGTGCTCGAATTAGCAATTAAATGTTTATTTTACTCTTTTAAAGGAATCTTTTTAACTCGCATGGAAATAGATTCAGTTAGTGCCGAATTCTATCAAAGCTTTGCCGTAGCATGTATTAGATTTAAATTTATTGTAAATAAATACAGAGATGTTAACACGAAACCGCCAATAACCCACAAGTAGTGTAAACAAGCTTCGAGCCTCCTAGATAGTTGTTGGTATTCAACCAATATAAATTTAGAAATTGAAGCGAAGATAGGTTAATTGACGTGAAGAAAAAAACGCGAAGACGTATTCAAATAAATTAATTACACTTAGAATCATATGGAGATCGCTGAAAAAAAAAGTGATTTGAGAGGAATAATGGTATTTTTTTAGCATAATGAGGCAAGGGAGTAATCCAAATCAGATAGGATTTTCAAAATATATGTTGTATATAACTTTACTCAGTTTCTACTTATATTTGTCTAAATTTTCAATTCATCAGTACACATATAAAATAAAGTTAAATGAATTAATGGTTCCAATATAAGAGATTCTTCGCCTTCATTTGAAAAATTCATATTTTATTCCCGTTTCTCGTGCGTTTCTTCTTCTTGTTCTCCTATTTAGGTCTAAACCTATTTCTCTTCGCTAACTTCGAGCTGTTTTTGACAATGTTGAAGTTCTGCTCTGTACTTATCTTTTATGATCTCCCAAACTCGATTTTACATGTTGGGTTACTCTGATAAATCTGTTTTCGTCGGCATGCTGAACATGGTGATCCTATGCTTTACACTTTTTTGTTATGAATTAATCTTTTATTAATGTGTTTTTTACATGGTTCCTGAGTATACTAAGATCCGCCATCCCGATCTTAGTATACTCATTTTAGTTAGGCTTTGATAGCTTTAATCGCCTTGTGTCTGCCCTTACCTTCACTGCATAAACTTGACTTTGCACTCCTTTTATAGATATTTGTTATTCCACAAGATGTCTTTTAGGCAACCAAATATTCTCTCTCACCTTAAGCCAGATACCCGACTTCCGCCTGCTCAAATAGATAAAAGTCATCACTCCTTTTACCTTAACAGTTAATGCATTTTCTTCTAAGTTTCCGCAGTTTTATTCATTATTGGAATAAAAAGCATAGGTCTGAAAGAGGTCTTCTGGCGAATTCCATTTGAGGTTTGTGCTCTTATTGTTGTATTTGTGCAAATGCTTGTATTATTTTTATTAACGGCAATGGCACATTATTTCCTTATAATAGCATTATTACGTCACTTAATTTTATATTTAGTATGTATCTAATTTGGTTATATGTCCAAATGGTATCTAAATGTAGCAATCGCTAATAAGAGATTATTGAGTGGGTATATCTAGCAAACTAATGAATTGTCAAAATATAGGATATTGGATGAGCAGTCAATTACACGGAAAGATATCTATTCCATTTTTATTGCCTGAGCTTTCGCAAAATATTAAGACAGTAAAAACTGAATAGATGTTTTTCTATGTAATTGACTGGTCACCCAATACCTTGTATGTTGAACTGCAAGTAGTCGATACTTTCACCTCTCTCTAATTCCTAATGAATTTTCTGTTTACCTAATAGGTACTATACAAAATGGGCATTGATTTCACATTTTCTAACATAACTGTTCGAGATGCAAGAAAACTGAATATATCGTATTTAACGAATATCAATTTTTCTCAAACTTCTTCTTAATAAACAGATTGTTTACAAGATTAAAAGGAAACAGCAAATTCTTAGTTTCTGTAGCATTTACCTATAATTAGTGAACCATCAATTACATTTATTTTAAGCAAAATGATGCCAATTTAGCAACTCATGGTCTGTTTTAGGAATCACTACACCAGAAAGAATAAACAAAGAAGATGCGTTTTAGGAATTAGTTTTGTTAAACGTTGATATTTAAAAGTATATCAGTCTATCTCTGACCTAGAAATCAGATAGACTATTATGGTATGCTCTTTGGCTACACCATTCGGAAATATGTCTTCCGTTTTATTTTGCATGGCATCAACCATACATTTCTGGGTGAACTAAAAATAAATTTTTAGTGCTCCATTCAGAATTACTTTGAGAAATTAGTTTTTTAGGTTATTCTTTAACAATAATCGTTTCTTATTCTTATGTTAAGCCGACAGCTATATGAGTGTGGTTCCTCTTTATCCAACTTTAAAACCATTTTCATTTACTCTCCTTTGTTAGCCGTGTTTCCCTTCCAATTTGGAGCTACTGTAAATTTCAAGGGTTTTGAAGTTCATCATCTCATTCATCCACCTTTTCCTTGATTTACTCTTTCATTTTTTCCTTCCAGTAGCTGTCCTTCCTCCGTCCAATAAGTGTGGTACATGGTACATACTCTAAATCCTGTTCACCGGCTTTTAGTTTAGTTAGTCTCCTCAGCATTCTACACCTTTCATTATCCTTTGCTGTTTCATTTTGAGTTCCTGTTTCCTCTGCCAATTTTTATGCAGAGTAATGTCTAAATATACGTATTCTTTAATTCTTTCTTATACTTCTTTACCTTGGTTGCAACACTGGGAGAACTTTGTTTTATTATACCACTGATAAGAACTGTGTTCTTTCCTGTGTTTGTATTATTGCTATGATTTTTGTTTTTTGACTTTGATCATTATTAAATACTGTAACTTCTGAAAAGAATATCCAATAGGTAGTTCTCTTTTTGTTACCATCTGAATTCTTTTCTAATTCTAAATTCTTGCGACTTGTTGCCATTGCTTGTTACTTTACCTTTTGTAATTCCTAATATAATTTGTCTATTATCTAAGGAATTGGGTCAAAGACAAACACAAAGGACACTGGAACAATAAAACCACGAAAACCTATGGAAAGACTTTTAAGCGACCATTAAAGAACTACTACAGCTCAGTAGAAATTACCGCAGCAGGTCTCCTAATAGAACAGCTGTACGTTAAAAGGACACTGACAGAAGATTCACATCAACACTGGAGATACCAATTGCAGATTGTGTAATAAAATGGCAGAAACCTCTTACCACATTCTATGTGAATATAAAGGTCGAAACGCCAAAAAATAGGCTAGTTTTGATAGGTCAAATATAAATCCAAAGGATTAATTCGATCAACCGACCAGAGATATATGCAGTTTGGTACAAAATAGGATACTGCGCTACCAAATTTTTATATAAATATAATTTAATTTGATTGGTAAAGGAAAGGGAAATTAAATACAAAAGGGTAAGAGGCTGTAGTGTTTTATTTTAAAGGTGTTAACAAAGCTTTTCTCTCGTTAGTATTGCTAACATTTTTGGAAAATGTTACACCTGTTCCAATCCATAACTGATACTGCATTAGAACGACTAGTGCTTTTCCACTTTAGAAGGAGTTAACTTCCTTCTAAATCAAAATAGTACAATAAACTTTATTTACATAAAATTAACAGTCTTTAAATTAAAAAGAGAATATTTGAGTTGATACCATTGGTGTATAAATTTGTTGAATCACCAGAGTATAGGTACCGCGTTGTTTGATAAGATGAAATACAGTTTTGAATTCAATACAGAAGCTATGACTTTAAATCTAATCTTACATGAATAAAAATAATATATTATTTGTCGATAGTGCCATAAACAGTAAAGTATTTTAATATAACGTTGGCAGACAATACAGGACAGTATGTCTGTCTGGAATATGTATATACACAAAATTCTGTATCAAGAAATATTCACTCTGTGAGAGTATTACTTAACCATTACTATTACTCTATCAATCTCTTATTTGCAGCGATAATATATCATAGAGTACTTCAAGAAATATTTATTTCCAATCCAGCATTAAATAAGAATATAAAATCGGAGAAGTTCATGAGGTTGCATGTAAGTTCTATTAAATAAGACACCAATGTTTGCATACCTGTATAGACAGTAAAAGTACATATTTGATATGTATACGCAACATTGAGAGAACTTTTGTTTATTAGCATATTGCATAAGAATTTCGATAGTAAGCTCATTTTAACTAGAGGGGAACTAACATAAATCAAAGCAGTTATTCTCCTAGGTATACTAATTGGCATCTTTCCACGTTTTTCTTCTAAGGTGATGTGTAACAAGATTAATGTGGGTGGGTAGTTGTTGGAATTCGGTGTATATAAAGGTGTACATATATCAAACAAAACGGCACGGATTTAATGTGTATATGCATCCCCAGGCGGCGTTTTACGCTAGAAATTCTTTAATGAACTCCCCCGTAGTTTGTACGAAACACCCTACGGAAGGAAAAGTTTGTAGCCTCCAAGGGCACAAATGCTTTTAGAGGGTATTCTTGTTAGTGAAACTTGCGCACTGCGCCTCTTTGTCGAAGCACGTAAATCCGAATACTACGCTTGTTAGGCAGGTTTGTATACATGCGAACCTTACAATTAAATTAAACGGTGATTGTAATTAAAATTCTGATTGTTGGTTCTAATTGAGTTAACCGGGTCTGTTTACATTACAGTGGTTTGAACAGTTACAATACACTCTTAATATAAAATTGATTCATACGTAAATATTACGTAATTAAATGCTTGATATTCGGATGTTTTAATGATTGTAAGTTTTCGAGTAAGTACTTTACTGTTAGGTTTAGCTTTTTGAAATCAAATAATAGATTTGTGTTTATCCTGAAATAATAAGTATTAGCAGTAACATGAAATAAATCCAGTTCTTTTCAAATCTTACAATCTTGGTGGTATAAGGGATGTTGTGCGTACCTACTACCTCTCCTACGGTGAATCTTGCATGGTGACGGGTAGGAAAATATTTGTTTGTTTGTTTTGTTGTTGAATGAGATTCGATTTAATAACATTTGCTTACTTTCTGGGTAACTCTAGGCTAAATTTCCTTACCAAATTCTTATAGTTGAGCATTAGTGAAATTAGATTAATCTTGGAGTTGAAAAGTAATTTTGCAGATGTGCTTCCACAATCGTTGTCTGTACCAGTACAAAGTATGTTTGGAGTTAATCAGGGCACAAACATTGTTAACGATTATTATTATCTATTTCGGCAGATGCAGTGCGTTATTTCGGGGTATATTATAGTAGATTTACGTTTGAGGAAACTTAAATTTCGCAGGGGTGCGAATAAAATAAGGTTAGAGGGTTACTTATCACAACGGGTTTAAATTAGAGGATCGTTGCAACAATTTTCAGGCAGAATTGGTTGCAACAAATCAAGCAATTTTCATCATATGGAGTGCGAATGGGAATTTATACGGTATGTACAATTAGCTCAAAAAAATATGACCTAGGTTCGTAAAACAAATTCGTAGACGTGATTCTAACATATTTACTTTAAATGCAATACCATCGTAATCTGCAATGGAGAGGGCTATGCCTCGAAAGGTAATACCCTTTACGGTGCCCGACAAAGATGCCGCCCAGAATTAAAGCCTTTGTAGTTGCCGCCAAAAGATTTTATACAATAATTCTGATTTCTAATTCTCTTGTTTACGTCGAAATTTTATTATAATCAACTGTTCGTATTTTTTTATATTTGAATTATTATTCACTTTAGTTCTCTTTAGTTACCTGGGTGCGTTATATTAGTATTTATAATAAACATATTTAAACAATAATTTATTTTTGTAGATAGTTTCAATTTAAATTGTTTCATTTCAGTTATAATAGAGGGTATTAACTTACTATTACATAAATAAATAAATGTCCAAGATATCTTTTTTAACTTTACAAATATAAATGCAAGTTTACTTGTTTAGTTATTCACAATAGATATACTAAATCAAATGTGAGAATATTGAAAAAGAAGGGATTTACTTGTTTACTTCTCATTCATTTGAAGGGACGAATTTTCTATGAAAAAAATCCCTAAAAGAACAAAATAAAATTATAACTAGATACTCTTTGTAGTAATAGCTTTACTAAGACAATTTCATGTATGGTCTTGTTCATATTTTTCATTTTACTATTAAGTCCAATCATCTTAATTTTTAAAGTTTAAAACTCAAAACATTTAATCCACATCTTATGCAAAAATTTCAACAAATGCAATTCGATTTGTGTCGTCATAAAATACAATAGGAATAAGACATTAAAAAAGAATAACTACTTTTTTTAATAACTATTAAAATAATTTTTAATAAAAAAATAAGATTTTTCCATATTTTCTAGACTTTTTCAACAAAGGAAAGGTATATATGCCGACAATCCGAAAGGTAATCCCCTTGATGTAATGCGACAAGTTTACGCGGAAGAATTCAATAACAAAATAATTCTTAGAATCTACACATGCCCAATGGCTGGTAGATTAAAGGAGAGGTATCTTTCTTTATGTTTCCTTATGGCTTATTTTCCCTATGTCATCTTTTTTTGAGTCGATAGTATGTGCGAATTATAACTGTTAGCTTATATGTATTATAAGCATCAAGGACGATAGAATTAATAACGAGTCACGGTAATTTTTATGTGGAATTGTGAGAGTTAATGATTCGTATTGTGAATATGATGGGGTAGATACAACGGGGCATATTTTATTTGAATGTCCACCTTTTCAAACCCAGAAGGATAATAGTTGACTGGCTATCAGTAACAAGGTCTGTGACAATTCCCAGGTCTTGCTCTCAAAGTAAGATTTTTCCATAGTTTACCCTTACTCGTCGGCGAATGCTGGGAGATAACTAAAGTCGTTCCAAATATAATAACAACTGATGATTTATTATATTTTTGTTATTATTATTAATAATCATAGGGACATTATTTAATTAGAGTATGAACATTTCAGTTGCTATGGAATTCAAATAGTGTTTAGAATAGGCAGTCTCGTGTTGTACCTTTACGCAGAACATGGGTTTTAGGATGAATTGTAATTATTTAGCTTTTCATAAATAAAGTGTTGACCTGAAACTCAAAAACTAGCACGCGGGAATAGATTTATATAAAGGTAGTGATTATGTTTGAGTAGGATATAATAGTTACGATTCAGACCGCCACGTTGGTCACGATTAGATTGTATGGAGAGGATACTGCAAAGACAGATATCTTCTAACCACCAACAGCTGGTGTGTAGAAGATATCCGTCTTTACAGTTTGAGGTTATTAGAATGCTTATAGGTTTCAATGGATTCTCGGATTTTACGTTTACATGAATGAAGATTTCGGGATAGGTTTTGGACCGAATTGAATTGAATTTGGTGGCCGTTGTCTAACTCAGTTACACGCAACGTAGGACACAGCACGATTATGCAGCAAACGCTTTGTTCCATCAATGTAAACACTGCTACATGAGCACGGAATCTGGCAAACAGCAGGAGCTTTGAGATAATTACTATCATTGATAGGAAAGTAGCTGATTCTTTTGCAGTTAGGCTTAAAAATAATCTTGATGTTGTATTTAGACAAACTATTCACCATACGGTCGACAAAATCTTGAACGTAGCGTGTGTATGAATAACTTGTGTTTAGAATATATTTGATCTAGGATGTAGGTGTTGGCCTGTATTACGCTGGATATGGTGTCTAAGGTAATTAGCGAAACTCTAACCAAAAATTTCGCTAACATGGAATAGATCCAGGGATAAAGAACTGGATTGGAATACGGCAATAGCTTCTGGTGAAGAAGAATTTATAACAGTGTTTTTCCGAACAGGATGATGGCGTGAGGGGTCATTTAGATAATAATCGTGTAGAAGTGAAATGTCCAAAAGGGCCACCAGAGCGAGGACATTTAGGAAAGGAAGAGTACCGTCTGATTTGACCTCCATGATGAATTTGATTGGAAGATGTCGGTGATACGAAGTACGAGAAAAATATCTGAGGAATCACATTTATGTGACTATTTTTTTATATAGTTGTGGTAGCTGTCTGACCTGGAGTCTCCGTAAGCACTACAGCCTCTTGGCTTTTTGCATTTATTTTTATTTTTATATGTATATTACCACATTTTGGTTTCTGATAATACGACGCCGACGTAGGGATTTGTAGTACAAATACCGCAATTAAAATGTGACCAACAACATGAAAAATGGGAAATCCACGGCTGTACTGGAAACTTGTGCCCAGTAGCAATCGTGCAACTGGAAAATGGTGCAGATAACATAAATTGCCCCCAAGTCAGCCAAGTGTTCCGGTTAGAGGTTGAAAGCTAAGATAGGAACTTTTCCAAATAAGAATTCGACATTGATACTAAGAAGTACACTCTAGGGATCTACTGTCAATTCACCTAGTCGGTGAACAAAGTGTTTGGAGTTTTGGATAACGGGTAAAGTCCTTCAGTTTCAAGTTAGTAGTAGCAGCAGTAGAAACTCTGAGGATGTTCTACACGAATGAGGAGGAAACGTCGACCAAAAGTAGATCCAGGGCACGTTTTCCGCGTGAACTAAGCAGTGGGTGGAAATAGTTAATCTAAGTGTTTAGAATAAAAATTGCAATTAATTTAGTTGATTTACAAACTTAGTTGCAGCACGTATAAGATGAACTAGCATATTTAATCATTAAGGAATATATTATAATCGAAACGTCCTAGCAATTGCCAGAAACCTATATTTAACAAAAACTACAGTGCTATTTCTAAAATCCAGCTTTTCAGTATCAGTATACGTAGGAATATATTCATGTTATTTTTTTCTAACAGGGTTAAACAATCTTTATCATCGTTTAATTATAATTTAATCGCATCAAATATTCATTCTTGTAATATAAATAATATACGACATTGAAATCGTATGTACAACTGGTGGTCTAATAAAAGGTCAAAATTTAGAGAATATAAATAAATATTTTGAACGAGATAAAATCAAATGATACTTAACTAAAACTTTTACGCTTACGCACTTGGAATGTTTGTGTTTGTAAATACAGAATAATTTTTTTATTTTGATTGATTAGAATTGCGTAATGGTTCTAGCATGGCACTCTTTCAGTCTGTAAAGTTTCATGGAAATCAGAATATGATAATTATGCCGGGCAGAAGAAAAGAATTGAACAGAATTTGATATTTCATGTAATGTAGAAGTATCTTTATTGGCGATATTAAAGGTACTGAATGGAAAGTTCCTTGGAAATCGCATTCAAGTTTCTATTTATGTGAAAATGAAGAACCAATTAATGTGCTCGAATCTGGTGGCTCGACGCTACGTTTTTAGCGAAACGGAAAAGTATATTTGGCGGTTATCGTTTCGTGTGTCGGAAAACTTCGGAAAATGACAGATGCGACCCAATAAAAGGTAGTTTAGCTAAACTTTTCGGAATAGTGTGGGCGTAGTGGGGGTGAAATCGAAGGCACCGCGACGGCGACGCTGGTGTCGGGTCAGTTAGTGTACGGACGCTTATCGACCCAGGAAGGTCTTCGCTATAGTTAGTAGTAAGAAGATATAGAACACGTGACAACGCTAAGAACAAATGCGGCCTCCATAGACACATGTACTACTTATACAGGTAGGTGTAAAGCTTTTGCCTCTTTTAAATGGTCTCGTCCTTTGGATTTTTATCGTTGGGGTAAGAATTAGATTATTCATTTTAGATTCCCATACGTACGTGTTTTTTAATAGGACATGGCATTTGACGATTGTGGTAAACGTATGACATTTTCATTTTAGAGACCACTTCGGTTGAACGCCAAGAAAATATCAATCTCTCTAGTTGTAATTCGTTTTGCCTTCGCCTTCTGATCTTTGACCTTTAAAGGTATTTTCAGTAAGAAAATTTAAGAAGGATTATGCAACGCAAAAGTAGCATTTGTTAAGAATAATTCTAGTTAAAATAAACTTAACCAAACATTTTTTTTTAACTTTACACTTACTAGAATGAGCACCAAAATGTTATAAAACCATTAGAAATACTTTTCCTTCACCTATTAAAATTACGTAAGTTCGTATAACTAATACAAAAACCTTCAACCACGTTACCCATATTACAGGTTGCAGATTAAACCATTTATGTGTGTGCTAACGTAATATAAATTTGCACGTAAATTTGCCGTGCCGCAACATACACATTTTGTTTATTATTCCTATTAAATTCGTATAGCAGCGGTAGTTTAGATTTTTCCGATATTTATATGCCAACAAGGTACGTTTCGCGAATTTAGCGACCCAAATATGCAAATACAAACAGAACACAACTTAGGATTCAGGGCAGGTATACGTTATGTAAGTTACTGTATTAGTAGTGGAATGCTCATGGGGGTTATTCGCCGGAGTATTTTGCTGAAACATAATTAACTCTACATTAAAAGCTTCCATGAGAACTTTTAATCTAGAAATGGAAGTATGTTATTGCGATTGTGGTATTTGTGCTTACATTATTTAAGATAGAAATATGTAGTTGGCACTTATATTAATAATGTTAGTTTCTCTGTCTGTTGGATTGTCATAAATGTTATAAGTTCTGGAAATAGATCAAAACTAGAATCTAGCACTTTTAATTTCAGATTTTGGTAATATATTTGCTGATTGGGCTAAATTGATGAACCTGATAAATATTTTTATAGCTGAGAAACAGTTTAAACAAAATTAAGTAAAAGTACGATTTTGCATATTACGAGGCACAAACCAAATGAATAATTTTGGAGCAAATCTTGTTGCGTCTGTGATAGTCATATTGTAAAATTATACTGTGTCAGAAACTTATGGAGGTCTTGTAATGTTCAAGCGATATTTTTTTTGACAATTCATTATTTCTTAATTATAGGTATTACATTCTGAATCACAAAAAAAACAACCCTTAATAAAAAAATTCGACTATTCAATGTGATTTTGCTTAAAAGATGTGCGTGTGGAGACACATACATATTGGAATTTAAATATACTAAAGCGGTAATGTCGGAGAATATGTTTTTTTATCTAAACCAAATTTAATCATACGCCGATTAAATTTTGAGTTCAACCTTTTTGAAAATAGAATATAATTTTATTATCTTTGTTCTTATAAGAGTAATATTAACGTCCTTAAAATTACAACAGATAAACAAAAATATACAACGCTTCAATTACTAATATAAGTCTAAGGATCCGCATATAATAGGCGCTTGTTAAGGATAAGCGCAGGTAAGTTTTAACGCGCTTGTAACAATTTTAAACACTAGTTCTGTACAAGGCCATGCGTTCACGATGCCGTGGTGCAATTTAAATATGTTACCAATTGTTGCGCGCTTATCAACCATTATTCGCAACTATAGCTTCTACTGTACGTGTACCCTAAGTATTTATTTATAGAATATATGTTCGAAAGGAAATTGCTTTAAACAGTAAACTGTCATTTGTTTCTACATTTTAAATGTGCATGTTTCTCTTACTAAAAAATTATAACAGAAGTATTTAATGTATTTATGGCAGTTATTTTCAGCATACATAACTTTTTTAATAACTAACTTCATTTACAATTGATTATTGTTCTAGAACATTATAATATTTAGATTACTAATAAAGAAGGGTTGGTTTCTAGCCTTACTTGGTTTGTAATCTGCAATTTCATACAAGAAAAAGAAATATTTAATTTATTGCGTAGATGATTCAATTCAGTTACATAGGAACAAGAATACAAAAAATATTTGGGTGAAACATAAGAGTTTTATGCTTTCCTTTGTAAGTTGTGTTGTTAAAATGTATATTAATTGTTTTGTTTTAGTATTGAAATTGCATACTGGAAGTCCTTTTTGCAAACTAGGGAGTTGGAGTGTATAAACCAATCAGTACGTATGAATTGGCTCATAGTATTTGCTTGAGCAAATAAAATATCTTATTCAAATCGTAATACTTGCTGCTGTTAACCTTAGAGTGATAAAAATACCTGCTTCGAATAATTTAGCAAGGTACATATAGGGGAAGGTGGGGCAAGATGGGAACATTAAGCTTTAGAACACTGCATCAGGATTGCAAATTGATATACAAGGTTCTAAGTACGCTTGTTGTAATCTTTAAACATTTATCTGCTGATGGATGAATTTACAATTTTTCGATGGGTACTCTTGATGTTGTGAGAAAATTTTGAAAAGAAATGTGTAAATACACCATCTTGCCCCACCATGGGGGCAAGATGGGGTTCCAGGTGAGTTAAGAATGGGTTGTAACAAAATCTGGGTAATATAAAAAAAAGATTTTATTCTTAAAAAAATGCAGGAACAAAGCTAAAACTCTTTAAAGCGGAATTACATAAAATAAAAAACATACAATAACGATAATAATATTAAACTTAATCTTCACAATTGGGACAATAGAAGACGAACTCATCCACGTTATTCGCACACCCTTCATGTACCTAACCTCGCCATACATGGCATTGTATCAATACTTTCCCTTACGATACTAACATTGAGCGTCATCTTCCTCAACAGAAGAACTTGATTATTTCCTCGACGTTTTCTAAAAATCTATCTCTTTATTTTCCTTACAAAATTCGGCTTCTTGATCTCTTCTGTTTTCTTCTTTGTCATTTTCTTTTTCCTTTAACTCTCTTCTTTTAAACTTCTATTTTTCTTGTAGCAGATTTTTATACCTAGTGCTTGTAAGGATTGTTGCCTTTTCCTTGTTACGCTTTGATTGAACCTGTACTTTATTCCTAACATGAGAAGTAGGCATTATGTCTTCGAGAAAGCATAATGGCGTATCCAGGCACAACGGACCAGGCTGAAGAGTGAGATAGTGATGTCCCCATGTTGCCCCATACCAATAGCCCCATCTTGCCTCTTTGGGACATTTTCTGGTTATGTTATAATAACATATTAAATATTTGAAATAAACAAATAACGCACTATAGAAAATACATGCAATACATGTCAATTAATAAGCACAAAAAACTGTAGTTGTAAATAATTTACTTATGCTTCCGATACTGGCCCTTGAACTCACCATCAAAATGATAACGAAATTCTGGTAATTGCAAAGTTCACGCACAGACAGCAATAACTTTGTTATTACGACTAGTAAAGTTTCCTACATTACAACAAACATAAAATAGCACTTGTCAATATTAGGACTGCTCTTATTTGACAGATGCTTACTGCCGTTTTGTAGATAAGACGATGTCCCCATCATGCCTCGTGGCCCCATCTTGCCCCACCCTCGCCTACATATCTCTGGGGTCACGGCTAGCTTCAGAGTTTTTGCAATCTAGGCTTACCACAGATTAATTAACAATGATATCTCACTCTATAGGTATACATGTATATAACAGTTTCTCTTCCACTTACCTCTACGTAGTCTATTTCCTGCCTGAGGACAAACGAACTTTTATCTTAAAAGGGTCCAATTCATGCCTCCCTGAGGATACCGTGTATCAGTGTTTCAAACTTGCCAAGGAAAATTACTTGCATTCTGTTTAAGCTGTAGATATTTGAACCTTTATCTGCGTTAATTCCTTTTCTTCTTACACTGATAAAAATAAGTTGTATTCTTTAACCGATTTAATTTAGTAATTTCTCTTTTATAGATAGATTGATTTTGTTGCGTGCGTGACAATATATACTGCTATGGAATCAAAGGTAATTTAGAGCCATTTAGAACAGGTTTCAAAACCAAATTAACAAGTAATTGGAAAGTCAAGCGTTTCTTCAGTTGCCTACTTTACAGACGAATTTTGAATTTGTTAAGAATAATTATTTAAAATGGACAATTTTAGCATTAGGTGGTAAATATTGCCTTAATTATAATGTAAACTTTATTTTCTATGTTAATTCAAGCTTACCTGGTATATTTATGTGTTTGTATTATATTTTACTCGGAGAGATTTTCATTCTTCGGGATGTCTATTTGGTAACTTTTGCCGCATTCCGCTCAAAGTAGAGAAATTAACGGTATTTTAATGTCGGTTAGCGATATCTTTCAAATTTGAAGTTGGCCTGCCTGATAGCGATAACAATCGAAGGCTGTTTACTGGTACATTTAGTTTGAATCCTCATTCTGCCTGTGGTCACGAGAGACGACGGTTGTATTGAATTCCTATAACGATTTTTATGCCACACTTTAAAAAAAAATATCAAAGTAAATATTTATAATTTTTGTTCACTATATGTTAATTTGGGGTTAGATTTATATCAACCGCCATTTAGTTTAGTTATTTTAGAAATTTTAATATTTAAGGGCTGTATTCAGAAATCACTGAGTTGGTCTGTGAAAAAATAGTTTATTCTTACCTACTATCGTAACACAAAACGAATAGTTTCTATTAAATTTAATTTTTGCTATTACGGGTAGATGGCTCTGTATTTTATATATTTGTTAAAAATAACTATTTTATCACAGACCAACTCACTGATTTCTGAATACAATCCTTAAATATTAAAATTCCTAATTAATTAAATTTTAATCTGACATTTTCATAACCTCATCGTCTTTTAAAATGCCAGGAAAGTTCGTATTTTTGTATTAAATAAGTTGTTTTATATAGTATTTACTGATTCCAACATACCTAGCTTATGATCTAAGAGTCTTAATGATGATGAAATCTAGCATTTGGTAACTAAATAAAGATTTATGCTTGTTTTGGTTTAAAACGTTCTTTTATTTGTACGTTTAGTGTCTTTACAACGTCTTTCGATAATTACTTTTTTCAATTTTAATAATTCGAGAAGGGGCTTTGAGGGTGCGCCCTTTCGGTAAGAAAATAGGAAAATAGGTAAGAAAAAAACTGCCTATTCGTTAGTAAGCGTCCAGAGTACGATTTTGGCAGGCGATCCTTGAAGCGTCCCGTGCCACCTAGAAGGTAGGAAGTCACTTTCCACAGTATTCTTTCACTTATCAGAGAGGTCGCTGGGTGAATTGAAACCACTATATTATTTCTTTTTTGTTTTTATTGAAAAAAAAAGAAAAAGAAAAAGATTGTATACGGATAAGTAAATTATTAAACTAATTGAAAACATAAATTTAAAAATAATAATAATTAATTGTACTGAACTAAAAAAAAGAAAATTTTGAAATTCTGGGCATTTTGTTCTGAAAAACAGAGCAATACATAGATACGAACGTGTTCATACTTAATAAAAACCACAGAAAATTGGACAACACATTAAAATCTTTAATACAGGTAAAGCACAAAAGCGTACATTGCTAAATTCATTCATTTTTATATTATCGATAAACTTCTGTATTTCATAAAAAGATTTTTTTTTAAATATAGTTATATGGTATTACGAGATTTATTAGCATCTAATTCCTTCCATTTACTGGGCAACATGATATATAATTTTATTGACACATCTCACACAGTCTAAAATGTGGGTGTGAAATATTTTTATGTCTGGTATTGTGAATAATTTGACGTGGATAAGAAGTTGAATTGTCTTTGCAGTGAATCAAGCACTGAAGAATAAAATGATTTGTACAATGTTTTTTTTTTTTTAATTTTTCTTTCTCTTTCGGGCAGCGCAATCCTCTGACTTTTTTCTTTCTCTTTTACTTTCTACTACTACCCATCACTATGTATTCCTTGTCGGTTGTACCTGTATTTTTTAGTGTAATCTTTACTTAGCATTTTCCACAAAATTTGTAACTTTTCATGACAATAAAGCATATTATTATGATTAGTAATGCCGCTAGGAACAAAATACACGTTATATAATACAATATACTAGAATTACCAAATTATAGCTACCATCAAAATTCAAACTTACCTTCGATATTTTTTTCGATAACTAAAACATGAGATTAATTAATGTAACGTTTGTCCACTACTTATGAGACACTTAAATAATAAATAAAATTGCATTCGTTATCATTATTTAAATCCAGGGAAGTAAGGCGCTATAATTAATCATTACTTTTCGTGGAAAAGGGAACAGTAGCTATCCATATTCAACACGTAATTTTCGACCTGCTCGGATATGTAGGTACCACGTACGTGCTATTAACAGGTTCTCCTCGTACGCTATGCTGTAGGTGCCGTTAATTTTATGCGTATCAAGTTACCAAATTTGTGTGAAGAATTGCTGTTTTTATCTGTCGACTACGTTGACAAATCACCAAGGACAACCATGTGGTTGTAACAATAGTCAACGTCATTACGGTATAATAGGGAGATTGATGGACGAACGTCCGCAATTTGTTGGTCAATTTTTTTCACATAAATTACATTAAAAACGGTACCCGAATACTGCCGCAGTAAATATTCGCGTGTAGGTGGTACCTTATAAGAACGAGAAGAAGAATGATCTATAACTCATCGCCTTCGAAGAGAGAATCGCTTGAGATATTACTAAATAATTGGCCGCGCATAAAAGATAACTCAAATAATTGATTTTAAGAGGTCACATACATACATAGTACAGACTTTGTTTTGCTTCGTATTATTTTTTTTTCTCTTCGCGTAATCTCGGTGATAAGAATTCCAAACACAAGTGTTAATTCAGCGCAGCTGGTCTCTCGGACTTTTACGATTAACATAAAAGTGAATCGGGATTTTTTTTGTTCGTAGATCTCTGAAAATTGAAATCTTGACCTATGTCCTAATTGAGCATGTGATAACATAACTAAATTTAATTGTGACCAATACTGAATGGCCGAGCAAGTTTCAATTTGATCCATGCTGAGTACACAGCTGATTAAAGTCACTCGTGATAATTCGAACTTGACATGGTCAATTCTAAATAGTAAACATTGAAACCATTAATGTGAAATCTCTAGTAATAAATTTGAAAGCGTAATTCAAGGCCAATGAACAATTTTGAATCTATTATATTATCTATGGGTGTATAATTTTAATTTAATGCGTCTCTTTTTGGTGTCAATTATTACGCTTAAAATATCAATAAGAAATAAATACACATACCAGATGTTTTGTTTTCAAATTCTTGTTAATTGTGTGGCTTGTTTTTTAATCATTATTAACCTAATGATAATGAGCTTCGTTTGTCGGTATACCAAAAACATGCATTCCAACATATTATGATAATTTACATTAAATATGTATCGTTTATCAAGCATAACCGAGTGATAAACACTGTCATAATTTACGTTAAATTGGTAACCTGTGTGTATTTGTCTAGTACGTTTGTTAAATTGTCGATCTCATGTCGGATTTAGTTTTTATTACTTGAAATAATGGTATAGAAAGCACGTAGAAATAGTACCAAAATAATGGTAGCAAACAGTTTATCGTTACCTTCCCATGAATGTCCAGCGGCGTCGACTTGTAAACAATTTATGAATCCAATAAAGATCAATCCGCTGTAAATAATGTTCGATGTGTATTCATCCAGTGTATAAAATTTTATTTATCCATAAATCTTTTGCATAATTCCTTGTCGCTGTGTTTGTACACGTATAAAATCGACAGTTTTAAAAGAGGATTTTTATAATTGTGTGGGAGAACCTCGTAAACGGGCTATTTTCTTTTCAGACTTCCACCAACATTCTGTACTACTAGAGCCGGCGTACTCATATTTCCACACACACACACATGTATACATAATTATATATGTTGTGTAGATTCTCTGTTCATACAGGTAGCTGTCGTAAACTAATAATTGTTGTATAATAATACTAAAAATAAATAAACGTACTTCCTTGAAACGTTTACCAACATTATATAGGTACATACATAGATATTGCCTTGGAAATGTGCTAACTCTGTTTTCAGGAAGTAATATTAATCTCTAATTCAAGTTATTATTAAAATGATTAATTATTAGGATATTTTTCTTTGAAATAACTTTCAAATTTACAACTTGTGTCATGTTAATTAATGTCAATTGCTTTCTTTATGAAATGCAACTATAATTTTCAGTTCGTCATTTTTGCTCTTAGTAATTTAATTTCTACTTTCATTGATGGTGAATACAAAAAAAATATCACGAGTAATAGAACATTTATTGAATAAAAGCATACATATTCTTATTGTTGTTGTTAATTGCTGAGTATATATGTACTAATTTTCCTGCTAAATAGGCAACAACAATAATGGTTTATTTTTTCTTCTTCATATGGTAACCTACAGTGTTTTGGCTTTTTGTATTCATTCTGTTCCACTTTTCTTCCCCGGAATTGAAGTCCGTAGTAAGACTGATTTTACAACAATTTTTCAGAATAGATGTAACTAACAGTTTTATAAGTAATGTAATGTAATGTAAGTAATAGAAGGGTGGTGTTACACTGCGACCTAAAAGATCTATTGTGTCCCCTATTCTTGCTGCTTTACAGCTGGCCTTCCAATCCTATTCCTTTTAAAAAGTGTAGGATGTCAGAGGGCCCCAGTCTAGGTAAGTCTCTTCGATTTCACATGCACCCAGGTACAATGCCCTCGGGTTGCACAGTGCTACGCAGTTTGAGAGGAGGTGGATGGATGTTTCATCCTGTTCCCCACAAAATCTGCATTCAGGATCTTTTTCCAATCCAAGCTTACTCAGGTGTCCTTTCAGTTTACAATGGCCTGAAAGTATTAGTGTTAATATGCGAACATTGTTCTTACTCAGGTTGATGCATTCTGTAAACCTCTTCTGGTTTATAAGTTCCCAGAAGAATTTTACTTTGCCTGATTCTCTGGAGATTTTCCCAGTAACTGGATTTTCTCTGCTCCATTTCCATTTTTAGTTTCTTCAGTATTGTACTGCTACTTAACCCGCAAAAGGATTCAGGCCCTACGAAAGGCATTCCAGCCCCTTTTTTTGCGAGGTTATCCGTTATTTCGTTTCCTTCCACTCCTGTGTGACCCGGAACCCACAGGAGGGTTACTTTATTTCTTTTGCCTAGCTCATTTAGTTTCCCTAGGCATTCCCAGACCATCTTGGAGCTGATTTCATATGAGTTCAGCGCCTTGATGGCTGCTTGACTATCAGACACGATGATAATCTCCTGCTTCCGATAGTTCCTATCCATAATGAACTGAACACATCTTCCAATAGCGTGTATTTCCGCCTGAAATATACTTGGGTATTTTCCCAAGCTTTCGAAATATGTAGTTCTAGGCCCATATATTCCTATTCCAGTTCCTTCTGCCGTTTTGGAGCCATCAGTGTACCATTTGATGGCATTTCTATTCAAGTTCAAGATGGTGTTATGATCCCACTCGCTCCTGTTACTTAGCTTTATGGTGAATTCTTTCACAAAGCTAAATTTTTTTAACATATCGTCCCGGGGCATATCCCAGGTTTGATCACCGTCAGGAGATTGAGACCTACGCCTAATCATTCCTTCCTTGACCATTCTTAGTGCGGTTCTTTTCGCCACACCCTCTACTACTATGTGGAGGGGGGCAAGATCCAATACTACTTCAATAGCTGTTGGGCAGGTTCTCATAGCCCCCGTTATACATACACATGCTAATCTTTGCACTTTCGAGAGGTTATTCTCGCGGTGGCCAGATTAGTTCTTTTGCTCCATGCTACTGATGCATAGGTGATGGTTGGTCTCACTATCGCTGTATACATTCAAAGCAGTATTTTTGGGTTGCATCCCCAATTTTTCCATGCAAAGTTTCTGCACACCATCAGAGCCCTTTTGGCCTTGTTGGTTACTTCAAATTCATGTTTGTTCCATAGAAGTTTATTGTCTAGGGTAAGGCCTAGATATTTAACTTCTGCTCTCCATTCCATATTTTGCCCATCCAGTTTTATGGTTCTAAGATTGGATTTTCTTTTCCTGGTAAATGCTACTAGGGTAGTCTTAGTGGGGTTGACATTGAGTCCCATCGATTGACACCATCTTCTCGTGAAGTTCAAACCTCTTTGAACTATGTCACAGAGGGTATTCTCAAATTTACCTCTTGCGTATATGACAATATCATCAGCATACCCTTGGCAAGATATGCCTAGATCCGTCAGTCCGCATAAGAGTTCGTCTACTATTAGGCTCCACATAAGTGAGGATGTAACTCCCCCCTGTGGGCATCCTCTGGTCGTATTAACCGAGATGATCTTATGTCCCACCTCCGCCTCCACCGACCTGGTAGACAGTAGTTGCGACATCCATCTAGAAGTCACACCGTCTACCTAGCTTTATATGTAACAAATTTATTGTTTTAAAATAAATGTAAAGGTCCGCAATTTTCTGGGAACATCTTGCATCCAGCGTTTGACCGTCTCAACATGAATCTCTTGAATTTTTCTAAAAATCCGCTGTCTTTATTGTTGTTCGTGTTCCGCATTCCAACCCCTCCCCGAACACTTTTCGAAACAAATTGACTCAGGGATCTTCATTGGGCGAGCCTGCGGTAAATTTGAATGGTTATCGTGTTGCGGCACGAAAGGTATATTGTGATCATTCAACCAATGTTGAGTTTTATGTGCACAATGGCAAGTAACCGAGTCCAGCCAAAATAAAACACCATCTTGAGCATGATTGTGGTAGATAAAATTAATCAGTTTTGTTAAGCAATTGTTAATATAACTTCGACTGTTCATAGCTTCGTCTCTCACTCGTCCAACATACGGTCTGAAAATTCTACCAATTGATATCACGAACCAAACCAAAACTTGATCAGCAAATTTGGCCTTTTGCTTGTATTTTATATTGTCTGGATTTTGCTCTGCATTATCGGCGTAAAAACCGTCATTTTCTTTAATTTCGGAATTACTTAGAGTAAAGTACTTTTTATCATCTATGAAAATGACTTTATTATTTACAAAATGAGCGCGCTTCAAGGCAGAGTATCTCAGTATTCAAGTTAACTGATTTGGTGTATGTTTTGCAATATTTTACACCTCTTCTTTTTAGTTTTTTTGGGAATTGTATCTTTAATGACACCGTAACTTCGAGAAATTTTTCTCAATGACTGTCCAATTTTATTCTAGACACTTTCGACTCGGTTTGCTCTATGTCTAGTTAACAGTCTCGGCCTTCCATTTTTCGGAAGATTTAGGCATGGCAAACCTTACTAGCACTCTGCCATCGCACAATATATAAGTTATTCGCGACATATTTTGATTTTTAGAAAGTTGGACTATTCGAACTTGAGGCATCTGCGCAACCAAAATTATAAATATCTTTTCTAAGTTCTAATTTATAATCCATTAAATTTCAATCAATTTTGGTACCTGAACTGTCATTAAAATGACAAATCGTTGAATTATTTCGGTTTGCAAAGGCAACTTGATATTTTTATAGCTTTTATTTTTTCATAGGGTTGTATTTTGTGCTAGAACTTTTGATACATACGCTACAATAGTAATTTTATAATTGTGGCAACCATAATAACAACTTTCAGTATCGTAGTAACAAATTCATATGTAGTCTTTTCAGTGTAGTAACTACGAACTCTGTTGAGTAATTTGATATTGTTTAGCTACTTGTTCAACTTAATCACATCAAAATAAACAACGAAATCAGAGGTGTCTTATTTAGTTCGCTATTTTTTGTTTATAGATATATAGACTAAATAAACAGATAAATATAAATAAATTGTAATTCTTGTATGATATCGGATTATGTAAATTAAAATAAACCTTGTAGTAATAAATTTTAAATACAGGCCATTTACTTAAAACTAAAAAAATAAGGATAATGTGCAACACGTTAATTTCAAAACCATACCATATCTTTATGATTCTCTTAAATAGCTATAAACATATTTATTTAAAGTGCACATTTTTTGGTTTTAGTAGTTCTTATTCTAAGAAATTAATATGGTTTCTACAAAGGAATTAGGATAAACAAATACAAAAATTCTGTTTGTTTCTATCCACAACTAGTTGAATTATACAACTGAACAAATTTAAAAATTAAAGGAAATGGAGAAATGTTAGGTTAATTGCACCGTTGATACAATGAGCCATTCAATGTATTATTTTTCGTACCGATTTTGGACTCCTATAGCCTACTACCTTACACGCTTTTTAAGATCCAGGAAGCTTATTGCATTAGAAATCAAGACTGTAGTATGTTCCGTTCCACGGAAATGTTATTTTGTAATTTACATTTGACATTATTTTCTATGTGTTTGATTTTCCAACAAAAAATAACCTTTTCATAAATACATACAGTATTTTAAAGTGAATTGCATTTAAGATTTTTAAAAGGAGATGTTAAATGCTTTGGAATTTATGTAATTAACAGCTATTAAGTGGTTAAAATACAATTATTGGTCGATTCAGTATGTTAGCTTTCTCAATTTATTAGGCTGTGTAAAATTGGTATAAATATACATTATGACCAAATATTCATGACTACAGCACTGATGAGACCACAGATTTTAAAACAACTTACTACAAATTTTATTATATTGGACGCAGGTTTCGATAACAAAACTAACATCATCAGCAGTAACACTGAACTATTTAACTACATTAAAAGTGTACTTATTTATACCTAAAAATAATCACATTGAACAGTGATCATGGTCATGGTTGACTATCGTCCTTTAAGTGATTCGAACCCTAATGACTCGTAAAATTAAAGATTCGTATAATACTATTCCTACCAAGAGATCATAAAAGATTCATACAGATCCGTGATGATTGATGACCTCTGATTTGTAGTAGAACGGATGATTTGAATCTTAATGATTTATAAAACGAAGATTCGTATTACAGGATTTGTATGGAACCAATAAACTCGTATCCATTCATGATGATTGACGGCATTATATAAAATAGTAACTCTGTAATATATTTTTATACCAATCATTTTCTAAATTTTGGAAATATCACTAAAATAAATGTGATTTTTATATGTTTGAGGGCTTGTTTATGTCTTTGCAACATCAATGCGTAAATCTAGCAGGATGTTAATGTCAACGGATATAATGATTGCTGCCTTTAAACTGACGGACTAATTTTCATAAGAATTTGTCTCTGTTATGATTTTATACTTGCAAATATTTACGTATCTAGAAATGTTGGATCATTTAAAAGGAATCATACACATTCACATAGCAAACTCAATAATAGAATAGGGCTAATTCTAATCTTGAATTCAAATTATACGAAAAAAATTTAAAAATATTAATGTGATAAAGCATGTTATGCAAATAAAACTTGGTGCTTTAAGAAAATGTTCAGGAATTAGATATACTGTTCAACAGCAAAAAAGATGGTTTTATTTTTTCTATATCTTTTCTTTAGATGTAATCCCAAAGGAATTCTTTTATACTTAAAAAAAAACATCTATTCATTTGCGAGGCCACCTACTTACAATCTCACTTAAATGCTGTTGATTATAATATGTTTATAAGCAAAAAAGAGGTGGTATTAATCAAATAAATTTGGAAAATATTAGTTTGTAACCAAAATAAATGTAGCGAATAAATCCTCAGTGAAATAGAACTATCAATTTAATTACACATTTTATAAATTTTTACTTAATGCGTTTACAGCATTCACATATTGCAGTTATTTATTTTTAGTATTTAACTCATTTTCAGTGACAAGAACATTGACGCAACATGTGTGCATCTGTGCATGAACTTATAAGCACACATATTCTAAATATACTTCTATATAAATTTTACTTTATACCACAGCTATGTTATTTAAAATATAATTTAAGTGCCAGCCGGATATAATTTCAAAGCGGTAAATATCTTCGTAAACCATTTCACCGATATTTTATGCAACAAATGGCATCACGAGCGTTGAAGCGACCCTGCCTTGGGACAGCGGTAGGTACGGTAATTGAGTTTTACAGTCAAAGAGATTTACCTGCAAATCGTAGGGATTTTTACACCTGCACACATAATTCAATTTTCCAAGAAACTGGCGCATTCCGGCCCGTAACTAAAGTCAATTTTACAACAAGAAGGAAGTAGCTTTTTTGTGTTTTAGTTCTTTAGAAGCTGTGAAATACCGCTTCTACGTCAGGCCGGAATCGGGGGAGACTACGTGCATACCGAGTCGGATTTTCTTTTATTGACTGACACTTTCGAATATGTATGTTGTATGTATATAAAGGAAACATCACTGGTTATGCACAGGGGACATACGGTGTAATAAAATAATACCTCTGTAAAGAATTTTATTAGGGAGATAAAAATAATTGAAAATAAATGTTTCGGTGTGTCTTATCTAAACTAGTAAAGGAAAACGATACACCGCCTAACTTTGTTTATAATAATTATTGTATAAATAGAAATTTGATTTTGAAATGAATTCTATTAATCCCCATATGGGAAAGGCATCTAAATTATGACTGAATTAAAAATATAAGTATGTAATTTTTGCGTCAGTTCTAGTGAAAGCACACGATTGTATGTAACATATATGTACTTACAAATATCTATAGATATTGTTAGATTCTAATTAAAAGAAAAAACACAGTAAACGTACCTAATTAATTTTGAAGAATTATAAAATACATTCACTTGCCCAATGCATACTATATAATTCTTCGACAATGGGTTTAATGTGTGGGGGACTGTGGGTCTAGTTACTACATGAACCAAGTTTATTGTTCTTTAAGAAACTGTTTTTTTGAATTTTTGAAATGTAAAAGTTATGATACGTAAGTCATACAGTGTGTCCATGGATAGAATTGGCAATAGCTATAATGAACAGAAAAGTATTGAATTGGAATTTAATATTTGGGAAATAATTCCTGATTGGTCTAAAACCAGAAAGCTAAAACCGTTTGGTTTCTTTTTTCAAAATCCACTAGGCTTTTATAGATTAGTAAACATTGTCTTCGCTTCAGGTAAACTACCTTTTCCGTCCACAGTATACCAACATATTACTGTTGTGTATTAGAAGCACATACTTCATGTAACTCGTATAATAATAAATGACTAGGGTCCATGGAGACGATGTCTTTTATGACAATTTTTGATGAATTGTTTTTGCTTTTCTTCAATTAAAAAAGGATAAATTTTATTTTGAAGTCTTCTTGAAAATAACCTAAATGAAATGGAAATCGCATATGAGCCACGCAATTAACCAGTGGATAAACGCTCTAAGAAAAGTTCAGATTATTAATAATAATTATTAATTTTTACAAGAATTTTACCTTATTCTGGAATCTGTTCATTTGTTGTTAGCGAAGTCAACAGGGGACTTCCTTTCTGAAACTACCGATTCATATCGTTCAGAGGTCTTTTCTTTGCGCGAGTAGATATAGCTGGATAAGATTTTGTTTAAAATATCTGTTTTATATTTTAATTTTTATCTTCATCTGTTGCAGTTTTTGACATTTTTCAATGAAAATAAGGATTGTATAAGTTTGAAGAAAGAGTAAGAGAGTATGTTGACGAACATAACTGAACATAGCAGGTAATAGCGGGAAAACTAAATTTCTTGTTAAATAAATCAAATTTAATAATCTAAAATATACTGAACAACTACTTTAATATTACTGTAAATAACTGTTTTAAATAAGTGAAGTGAGTTGAGAGTAGATGTTTAAATGGTTCTTTGATGTTATTATTTTATCAGTGAATAATAAATTGTGCGTGTTGTTGGTACAAACACTGTGCTAATTGACATGGAAGCCGATAATTGAATGATTTAACTTAAATTGTATACTCATTATTTCAATGAAATCGGTAGTGGTTCGTATAATATCGTTATTATACAAACTTATAATAGGAGAAGTTTTGTGTGTAGTCCATTCGGCATTCTAGTCACTACTGAGGGATTTATAATTATAACTACTTATCAATTTATGAGAAATGAGATTGGTAATGCTGATTACTTGTCATGATCTTTGCCGTCTAGTGAAAAGGGCATGTATTTCTTTACTCTATAAAAAGGTGAAGAACAGGATTCTGCAAAATAAGAAAATTAGATCATCGAGTTCGGCACCATTCAGTGAGCCCCTTACATTATAACAACTCTTATTAAGATCTTTTTTTTTTGATTTGATGCAGTGTTTTAGAGATATTCCGTTGTCTCAAGAACTCACCCAGTATATACCTTCTTAGAAAGGCTTCAAGACATTAGCTTCTTAGCTTAAGCTAAATAGTTAGCTTACTATAGATAAAAGTTTTTGCTCAATGTGTTGTTACAAAATTTCCTAATTTTACGTTTCACATTATAGTTTACTTGATTATGTATATAATAATAAAACTGCTTGAACTACTCTAATCAATCTCATTTTATATATGTTTCTCTCATATTTCATTTTGATCCGATAATTTTATATTTTAATTTACGTTTAGTGATCATGTTTTGATTATGAGGATACCATAATTGCTTCAGAAGATTGAATTTTTATCAGCACAATACATATTTACATGTGTCTAGCTTTCGTAAAGCCTAATTATATTTTATTAGATTTAATGACACGCAGTTAGATGTACTTTTCAGTACATTGCGCATTCCAACTTGTTAAACTACCATCATAAATTCTATAGTAGAGCAGTGTATGTACATTACACAATGTTTGCCAATGTAACGACTGTGGAATGTTCACTCACTCATTTGAGAAACCTCAAGATAAAATACTTTACATCTTAATCACGAGCTATTCTTGTTCAATATTTACTGCTTATCACAACACCAGGTATTTTTAATTCTTTGGCATTTTGCTTTTGTTAAAAAGAAATCAATTTGCAATGTTTGCTTTACGAGGTATAAATGTCTTTTCTGGGTTTCTGAGACGTAGATGCAATTTTTCTTTACGTAATTGTGGATTATAGTTTGTAATCCTAGGATAAAGATGCATTTTTGTAGAATTTAAATAGGATGATATATCAAAATGCCAAGAAATTCAAATATTTATGTGGAAATGTACGAACTGCGTCTTCATTCATTTCAAAATGTGAGTTTCCTAGTACAATTTTCTCTTTTGTTAATGATAACTTCAATGTAAAATTTTATAAGTATATGTGTACCTAAGGTACTCGCTTATTTATATAAGATAACATTGAAATTTTACAAAATACTATTCAAATAACTATTATAAAAATTATATGTAAAAGCGTATAAGCAGTTCATGGCACTTAAGATAGCATAAACTGATTGTTCTTCAACTTTACCTACAGGATATAATTGGTACCAAAAATTGGATTCACTGGACACTAATAAAAAAAATTTCAACATTCTGTGATAATGAATAGCTCCAAAAGGTTTATAATATCATTATGAGTATTTCATTACTATTCCCAAATCTAATTGTAATTACATTTCATCAAAACTTGTTGCTGTGAATTATTTAAAATATGTTTTTTTAACGTATGAACAATTTTATTGATAAAACACAAAGTAGAAGAGAAGTTAATTTCTTCATTATCTTAAAATATAACACTACAAGCTGTTACAACAGTAATAATAATCAGTATTCAACTATTCAATGGTCTTGGTTTTGTTATTACAGCTAGCACAGTTAGTGAATACACCCTATACCTATACTTGAATAAATCTAATTAAATTTTCCAGAGTAGAATGACTTCTAAAAGATGGCAACTATGGGGAAAAGCTTGTTAAAAAGTTGTTTATTGTGTATACGGGTGGTTACATTTTAATAGACAGTATCATTATCTCGAAAAGTATAAGAGACACAGAGAATGAAAATGAACAAAACAGACGAACTGAATAATTATTTTCTTGAATCATAATTATTTTGAAGTAAAGGTATTGCATTAGAATATCTGAGAACGAATGTCCCCTATGAAACTTTTAGCGCTGGTCCAGACTGCTAAACTATTTTTTTACATATATATCTATATATTTCTTCGCGTATTTTCACAGTTCAATATTTCGTAATCAATATCGAATAGGGTATTCGCTTCAGTATGTTCTTGTAACCCTATCCCTAATGTAGAAGACAACAGAGCGTAAAATTGTATGTTTCTCTTAACCAGATTAACTTATTTTATCGTTCTAAAACCAATAGTTCCAAAAGTACTTCAACTACTTTTGTTGGAGAGTACCTACAAATATCTCCATGTATAATTCTACACACTAAACAGTATACCTATACAACGGATGCTTTTTTCAATTCCCGATATACAGCTATGCGAACGTGGAAAGCGTTCCGTTGGAGTTCATGTTTGCACAGCAAATGACTACAGCATGTTATTTGAGTAAACATGTAGCCCGACATTACACCCACGGTTGCAAATGATCTTGTCGCGATATGTGAGGTCGCAATACCATAATTTGTCACCTGTCCAGTTTCACTTACACGCTTGTATATCTCCAACTCGGCGTGAGCGCCATTTCGAAAACAAGGGTTTGTCATTTTTTTTTTTTTTTTTTTGGTTTACGAACCATATTTGTGATAGTGCCATTTTCGGACGTGGACCAATACATATAGAACAGAAAAGAATTGCTGTCTAGATGTTTATATATTTCTTTAAAATCTGTGTCAAAGTTACGACTCCAGGTTCTCGTTCCTGCGAAAAAGGTGGTTTACGTAAACAACATTTTGAATATAAAAACGTTGATTGTAGTTAGATAGATCATGATTTGCTATTTGTCATTTTAAAGAAGGTAATTATTTTCCGGGAAAACCATGGGATATTTTTTTATTTTTATTATAATCTTGTAGGTGCAAAGGTATGTATATTTAAAAAAAAAGGATATTAAAAATAACTTGTTTGTCCATCACATTGTTGGGATAAAAATAACATTAACGTTTGTTTAAGTATTATAATTTTAAATCTAAAACAATCTTAATTAAAATTAGCGTGCTGTTTATTGTCTAGGTGTCTAGCATTACTACATATATTTTTAGATTAATTTTTGAATTATTTCTTGCGCTTATGTGGTAAACTCGGGGCGTGAACCTATGAAATTTAAGCAGAAATGCTACGAAAAGATAAATTAAATAAATTCCGTGCTTTGGTGTTCATTTTGATCTTAATTTGAAAAACCGCTTTTCCAATTCAATTTAATTTTTAGATTGGATTAGATTAGCATTAGGGTCGTCATAAGAGTGTTGTGATCTTATTTATCCTAAGAAGCGCCTTTTATTTCATCTTCTTAATTAGATCTAGATTAGAGTAGGGTTATGGACTTATTTAACCGCGAACTTTTCAGATTTATTGTGATCCCCTTTGTCCTATAAGACGCTCTCCAATTTTGCTCATCATTTTTGACTTCTTTGTGTAACTGCTAGCTGTGGAGTTCTCTTCGCCCATTACTAGAAACCTTGTTCTCGCCATACCGTCTTATTGGCACAGTACACGAGTTGGTGTTTTTTCCTTCTCTTGGCAGAATCTGCAAGTAACGTCATCTACCAGGCCTTTGTTGTGCATATGCCTGTTAGTCTACAGTGACCAGGTAGCAGACCTACTATGATAGTCATCCTATCTTCATTCACTAGATCCTTTGTAAGTTCCAGACCTCTGCTCATTTAGAAACCCTTTTGTTTGTCTCTGTCCCGGTGATTTCGCCACAACTCTCTAGACTGATCATGTATCTATTGATGTATCCTTGATGGATTTTTTAATTTGCGGTTTGGTAGTGCCAAAAGAAGAACCAGCTCCAAAGAATGACTGACGGACCTCGCCTGGCTAGCTTGCCGGCCGCCTCATTTCGCCCCATTTCCCTCACACGCAAGTGGCTAATAACCCAATAGCCCAGACCAATGTTAATTCCCTTTGAGTGCCCACCTCATTTAGGGCGCTTACGCAGTTCCAAATCAGCTTGGAATCCACACTTACTGAACTAATCGCTGGACTTACTATCAGAGAAGATAGCGACGCGGTCCATCTTTCTATTTCTCTGGCACAATGGTGTATTGCAGCAACGTCAGCCTGGAACACCGTTGTGCTTACCGAAAGAGCCTTTTTGGGCTTCTTTGCGTAAATTCCATCTGCGATACCGTAGTCCGTTTTAGAGCCATGTGTATACCAGTTTGAGTGCGCTCTTACTGGAGGGTCTGTCTCCCAGTCCTTCTTATCTGGCATTATAACCTGATATTCCCTATCCAGGTTGCTTTTTTTTTGCATAGGTATGTATAAAAAAAGAATATCCATCGTAAAGTTTTATAATTTTAAATCTAAAACAATTTTAATTAAAATTAGCGTGTCGTTTATTGGATAGGATCTGGTATTATAACATTCATTTATACATAATTTTTGAATTATTTCTTGCGATTATGTGGCAAATTTGAGGCGTGAACCAACAACATTTAAGCGGAAATACTACGAAAAAAAAATGAATAAATAAATTCCGTGTTATATATTGTTTTCTATTTAAAATTATGTGGGTGCAAAAGAAAAAAAATATGGTGTTCTTTTTGATATTCATTTCAAAAAAACTATTTTTCAATGTAATTTAATGATTAGATTGGATTAGATTAGCATTAGGATGGTCGTAAGATTCTTGTGAGCTTCTTTATCCTAGAAAGAGTCATCTATTTTACTTTCGTAATTAGACCTATCTGCTCATCTACCAGACCCACACTGAAAATGTAATAAAGAGACTTTTTACATGCGTGTCTTACCGCTTTTACCTGGACGATTGTGTTAATTTTTGTAAGAAATGATCAATTTTGATGAATATCTGCAGAACTATACCGATCTCTTAAATGGCACTTTGACGGATAAAGTATTAACAACTATGTTGAGCATTACTCTATTGCTAAAGAATTGATATTGTCCTTAAACTCCTTTAGTGAAGTTGCCATAATAAATCCGTAATATAGATAAAGATGGGAATGATGGGGATGTAGACACCACCTAGCGTTATTCTATTTGCATTAAAAGTTATTAGCGGCAAATATGACCTATTTAAGTATCTTTCAAAATTTCTTGAAATGTGCATGTAATGATAAAAGTAAAGAGGACAAATTGAGCAGTACTGTGTATAATGATACTTTGAAGTTGTAGGAATTATAATTTTGTTCAATCAGGCATCTTTACTTTCAAGTTAACACCTAAGTGCTGTTCTTATCAATAAAATATATGCCTATCAGCTTGACATTTACTTAAGCTTTATTATTTTTTGTTACTTGCTCACGAGGATGTTTACATAAAATACTAAATAGTAGTGGACAACTAAACAAACGGAAACAAAATAGTTTTTATAACATAGAGAATAGGCTTTCAAACCAAATTACTCAACCACGCTATATTGACCACAACAATGGAACTGGAAGTCACTATTGTTGCTGCTAAAGGTATGAACTTAAATATAAAATCTATAATGATTGATAGTGATTATAGTAATGTTTCAAAATATCCGTTTGGGAGTTCTTGAGATCGCACAAACGGCAACGTTAACTTTAATATCTAACAAGTCATGAAAATAGTATGAATTTATATACAAATGATTCAAGGATTAGAAGAGAAGAGAAGAATCATATAAAACTGTCAAGTGTTTGGTCGAAATGTTTCATGATGAAATCTCTCCTACTAGCCGAAAAAGACATGGATCGTAAACAGTTTTCTAAATTACCGCTTATTTCAAGCGCCAATTTCTATGAGGTCGTTCTAAGAAATAAAAATTTTAAACGAAGAACCCAATAATGGATATACATTTCATGAGGAAGAATATTTTTAATTTTTTTCGAGTGGACTAAAAGTAGATACTGTTTATACTTCGGTTGTTGCAATTTTTTGTGTTGCTCGTGCATGCTGAGGAGATGAGTTTCATTGAGTGAAAGTTTTTAAAAGGGCTATAAAGCCCAAGCAATTTGTTACTTATAAGGTACTCTCCTAATCATCATTACGGCCCCGGAAAAAAATCCGTTACTGCAATTGACCAGAGCGAGATTCGAACTCACAGCTTCTAGCACTGCTCGACACTCCGCAAGGTGTTCGGCTAATGCAGATACTAAATGTTGATAGTAAAAATTCCAACGTCCGAAATTAATAAACCTTGATGCTTTTTTGTTGCCACTGAAACAAGAGACGTGAACAATATTTACGTCACCAGCAACAGCATATAATCTGCTGTTTGTCAGTTACAATAACGCAAAGTGTTTTGTTCAGGCGATAGGTATTACTTCCTTTGGAAAAATACCAAGCCAAATAGATAATTGGAAGAATAAATTAATGAGAATTTAAGATGGAAATCTCATTGTTAACGTGAAGATATTTGCTAAATTGTTGATCCGAAACTACAATATGTATCTATGAAGGATAACAATAATTGTAGGACGACGTTAAGCCACTATACTCGCGTTAATTAACTAACGCTAATTAATAACTAGGTCACATTAAAAACGTGTGTAACACTAGGTTGATATTAGCTAAGCTGAGGTTGTCTAATCCGCATGAGTTTTAGACGGTCATTTGCCACCAGGTTGCAGATGTAGGAGGAGATTTAGAATTAAAAGAAAACGTTGGCTGGAAGACCTCGATGGTGACAGGATCTTGCGTGAAAAAATTCGTGTAACACAAATTGTGATATAAAATCAAATTTTGCGCAGAGATCCAGCTGAGCTCAAGCTATGCTGCTATCGACATGTTGCCTTCTACAACGAGAAATCACGAGATACCTCGACTTCTTATTGAAAATTGTTTGTAAAGTGAATATACAAATTTATAGAAATGAATAAAATATTAACGTTCTTACTGATGTATTTTTTTTTCCTTTTTGGAATAATGCAATAAAGCAAGTGCAGTAAAAACCTTTATTGTTTAATAAATGTCAAATTTTTACACCGAAAATCACGTACAAAACCATTTTTATGTGGTTATAGATATAAAACTTTCTCTATTTAAAAATTGAAATTTTTAAATTTTCCCTTATTTGATGACTAGCTTCTTCATCTTTTTTTTTGAGTTCTACACTAGCGAAATTGCAGATTTTATAACAAGCGTTTCTCGTTCACTTTCAAGATAGGTATAAGCAAATCTTACTTGACAAAAAGGGAATCGTTATGTGCAACTAACCACACACAACATCCTACAGAAGCCATAATCACGGCTAGCTTGTGTAAATGAAGTTATCTATTTATCCGGATTGTCATGGTAATCGGACTGAAGACTTAACGCAGTTGAATAAAGGCATTAAAGTGATCATTTCTTACTATTATGTTGCGGGTAGATACCTGCTGAGATTTATGAGAATATAGCCAAGTGTCGTATATCACCGCTGGCAACGATGAGTATTTTCTGTACTTTTGCCAGTTACCTTTTACGTCTTTATTTCGTCGAATGGCATGAACACGCAGAGCCGAAGACAATTGCGACCTTGTTCCTGGAGCGTAGGAAAGCGATCCTCGCGCCCCAGTTCTTTTCTCTTCCGCAGGTATTGATGTCTTGTTTTTTAAGGTGGAATGTATACGTGATTGTGTTGGCGTTCTGCATGGGTTATATGGGAACTGCGCAAAAGAAATAATATCTCGACAGAGTTCAGTTTTATGCGTCGTAAATTTTGGAGTAGTATATATTTGGAGTATTGAAATTATTTTGGCGTTTATGATATGAGATAGATATATTATACTCAATTAAAATATTGACAGCACCATGCGGCTTACCGAATGACGGCTTACTAAAAAAATAATAAAAATTGTTTATTTCATTGTTAAAGTTAAATTAAATGCTTTTGGATACACTTTATTTACGAAAAACTAACAGTCCAAGAGCTGGCGTCAAAAAAGTGCAAGAGTTTTCGGAAGGTTGATATTTTCAAATCGAGTTGCGCTTTAGTGATAGAGAGCTACCGTAGAGTGTCGGGACACCTGGCGTTGGGACGCTCGGCAATCTCTAAACTGTTTTTTGAAAGCTCAAAATGATTAGTGAATGTAATAGAGAACAGGAATTTAACAGTCAGACACCAAAATAAAAGGACGCGTGACGTCAGCGCTATTGCATACATGTTAAAAAAATTACGTCACCGCAAATAATTTCCCAAAGCTGAATGTTGTAAAACATTAATTTAAATTATAAAATTCACGAAATAATCAGTCAGACTCTTTTTTAATAGGACCCCATCAGTCAACAGTCAATAGAAGTGAAGAAGACAAGTGCGTGCGTGTTGTGGCAATTAGAAATTAATGAGTGCTTTTTAATAGAAATAATTTATTTCTTGCACTTTTTTGACACCAGCTCTAGGACTATTAGGTTTTCGTAAATAAAATGTATACAAAAGCATTCAATTTAATTTTAACAATATAATAAACAATTTTTATTATTTTTTTTAGTAAGCCGTCATTTGGTAAGCCGCGTGGTGCTGTGAATATTTTAATTGAGTATAATATATCTATTTCATATCATGAACGCCAAAATAATTTCAATACTCCAGATATCTACTACTTTAATTCATCCCAAACCCTGTTCTCCACCTAACGGTACTACACGTGGCAATTTTAAGTACTATATGGATTCCATAACAACGGATCCAATTAAATAATTCCCTATGATTATTATTTAACAACAAAAATATAATAAATCGGTCGGCTATGAATTATGTGCAAGGAAACCATGGAAAACCTTATTCAGGACCTCGGAAGCAACCTCAGGTTACTGGTAGCCTGCAAAATATTTTTATTACGCTCCTGGATGTGGAAAAGGCAGCTTCCACGTTTCGATAGTTATGCCGTCTTCAGGAAGCTCATCGGTTTTTCGCGCATCATGTCTCTTCTAGCAGCGGAAGGATGGATTAACGTAATGAACTGAAAGCAAATAAAACAACAGCAGTGTCTATTCTAATGTTTAAAAATAACTTAATCTAATATTATTATTAAATGTACCTAGGTTTAATGCTACTATCTAATATCTATAATTTAACACTAATTCAGACCACTAAACGGTATGAAATACTCATTTATAAACACGTACTACCCTACTAACTATCTAAATCATGCCGTAACTTATCTAATTCTTTAGCAGCATTATTAAAAAATTCCTCACTCATGTGAGCCCTAGTCCGAAAAAGTTGTACACCCCCATATCTCAAGAATTTAATAAATCAGTCGGATTTTTTAAATTCCCTAACTCCTCTAATACATATAAACTATCAATTATAGTTCCCATATCTTGTATAAATTCTTGCTCGCGCCTAATATAACGTACGGCCTGATGTTCTGCAACTAATTCCACTTGAAAACTTCCGCAATGATCGATCCTCTAATTTAATCTTTTGATTATATTTTTTCAAGACCTCTATTATAAACAACAAAAGCGGTTCCTGTACCACCCTTACCCTTCGACCCATCTGTAAAAATTTCTAAACTCTCTCCAAAAGTGCTAATAAATTTGTTATAAGTGATTCTTTTTAATTCAGCCCCTTATATCTACTCGCCTTTCTGAATCATTCTGTTCTAATCTAATTCCTGTTACTGTAATTAAACCCTTAAACCCTATTTAATTCCCGTCGCTATGAAATTTAAGTTCTCTCGAACGTAAACCTACTAATAATATATCCGAAATAACGCACGCCGCGTCGACTGAAATAGATGCGCGTTCGCGGACCAACCGTTGACAATCTCTGCGCATCCATTATTTTTTTTTTGTTTATTTAATTGTACGCGCATCCCCTCATATGGTCCCAGCGCATACGATTTCGTCGTTTCTATAGCGCCCTTGTAAATAGTATCTGTCGCGTTACTGCTAAATCCTTCCTTGACTCTAGCCGATGCTCTAATTTTATTACTAATTCCCCTATGTTTCGCAGTAACGTACTGAATTTACTATAAAATTTAATTTATAAAATAACCCCGCAATATTTGACGTAAGGAGTCGAAGAGGTTTTTTCTAATATCTCGCAAAGTATAAAAGCAAACATTTTCAAACATGAACGGCTTTATTTTACGTTATATCTTAATAAGAATAATTGTATTACCAAAATTGCCCTTCTCCATAAATATCGTATTCATCGGGACCTATTTTAATGCCTTATGCCAAACAAAATTAATAATATAAAAACAAACACAAGAAAAACACTCAAACAGCTCAAAGCAAAAAAGTAATCCTTTGCGTATATGCAGTGAGTAACAAAAATAAATATTTTGAAGCCATAGGCGTCAAATTCAAGGGCGCTCGATTGCCCATCTGTGAATAGACGCCGTCGGGCGCCATTTTTGGGTGGCTCAACGCCGTTGGCGCCAAGCGCCGTCTAGTCCGTTTCTTGTGGGTATTAGGGGCCGAGAATTTGATGAATCATTGTTTATTTATACGGCACTTGATTGTATCGCTGTAGGAGTAATACGGGTAATGGTTAAATTAAGGAAACTATTTTCACTTAGTAGTTTTAAAGGAATCTATATATACTTGACTTTTTTATCGGTTTTGTTCATCGTGTAAAATCGCCCAAGTCGGTTAAAACTGGCGGCCGATGCAACCAGACATTTCTCTTAACTACTACAAGAACCAAACTAATGATGGAATTCTATATGCGTACCTGCAGTGTCTATAAGATTATCTGCAAAACTGTAAGCTGTATTATGGATGCTTACAGACTTATAACTCATAATAAATTTAATTATTACGGTTGCTGTATACAGCAAATCTTTCAAACGTTAAATCTATAAACTATTGAAATGATTAAGAAAGAATAATTTAAACAAGAATAAAGTTACTTAACTTACACATTTGAGAAAAGATTTATTTAAGTTTAATTCCATATAAACTAAGCAACAAAAAGGCTTTATATTAAAATTTATTCATGGAATTCATCAACGAATTTTATTGAAATTTAGATCATAAAGTTTATAATTTTAAATAAATTAAATCGAAATCCCAATTAAAGTGAAATACTTTAAAACAAAAAAATACCAAAGGAAGTTGAACATTTTTAATAATTATTCTGCTTCTTTTTGTGTCGGAAAATTAAGTTAAGTCGTTAAGTGGCTCTGAAATCAAAAAAACCAATAATAATCCGGAATTTAGTTTTGATTTATGTTAATGGATTGGAAAAAATAAGGTTTTTAACCCCATACAGTATAAAGGTGGCGCACCATGTCTATCTAATCCATAATTTTTTATTCAAAAAGTGGACCAATGGTGTTTACGCACCTTAGCACAAAACCTGCAGCAGCTTGAAGACCGATTCATTTCACTCATTTCATTAAGTTTGGGTGGGCACTTAAAGTCCGGGCACTCTCTTATTTCCACTCGAGCAGCTTGGTGTTCGCTATAAAGCCCAGTATCTTGCCCAGTGGAAACTTGAGATCCTTCAAGGGCTGCTATAGATCTCTCCCGCAATATTTCTGCCTGAGTACCTTCAATTCCTCACATGTGCAGATTACATGTAAACTCGTTTCCTTCTGTAGTTCGCATCTTCTGCACCACGGTTCGCTTACTCGGCCTGTGTTGCATAGATGCTTTTTCAGGGGACAGTGTCCAGTTACCAGCCCAGTAATGGTTTTAGCTTCTTTCTTGCTGCGTCTGAGTAGGTTATCAGAGAATCTAGCATCCTCATCCCCTATTAACGCTTCGACCTCCATTTCTTTGCACTTTTTTTTTATCTAACCAGGTCCAGATCTCCCTTTTCAGAGACATCGTGTAGTTTCGTGCCAGTGTATTGAGGGATTGTTTACAGTCTCTAACTAGTTTTGCCCTAGTTACGGGGTTCGAGACTGCCTTGATGACAGCCTGGCTGTCAGTCATTATATTAATTTTCCTCCTCATGTAGCCCCCTTTTGGAATCATTTCTGCCCAGGCTGCAAGGGCAAATACCTCTGCCTGGAAGACCGTTGTATGCTTCCCCAGGCTGAGGGATATCCTCTGATTAGGGCTGGGCCCACAAATACCGGCTCCTGTGCCCTAGCTGGATTTGGATCCGTCCGTGAACCACTTATCAATAGCAGTGATCTCACTACGTGCCTGCCTTTTCAGCTTTTCAGTGAAGATAATTTTGAGTGGGCATTTGCAGCAATGGCTCGTCCACCATCCTACCCGTAGTATACCTAGGTGTGCTCTCCCACTCTAAAGTTGAGATGCCACAAAGATTGTTGTTGGCTTTCAGTCTAAGGATCGCATTCATTACCTCTGCTCTCACATAAATCTCCAGAGCGGGGAGGCCCACAATGGTCTCTAAAGAAGCGGTCCCTGTGCTGTTAATTGCACCCGTGATTCCCAGCAATGTCTGTCTCTGGAAAGCGGTCAGCAGCTTCACTGCGGAGGACACTTCTGTCCTCCTCCATCAGACAACTGAAGACCGATATAAATACTCTAAAAGTATTACCGCTTCCAAGATGCACACACTAAATAAAAACCTTTCATTTAATTAGGAACAAACCACAATATTAAACAAAGAAAAAGATCATAAAGCCAGGGCTTTTTTTGAGTTTATCCAAATTAAAAACCATGTTAAGTCATAAATGACAGTCAAGATATTGCAAATTTGTGTAGCAGTTATTATATTAAAATTTTTCATGTTTTTGCATAGGTTCCCAAAAATAAAAATGCTAAAACATTGAAATAATTATTTACGAAGCAATTACGCGAATTTCACGAATGAGTGACCAGTTTAATGTCACGAATGCGTGAAATGTGTCGTATACGAAGTTTGTAAAACATTTTTTGTACAAATAACGAATACTTTTGACAAGAAGATATTAATATGTTATGATTTATTACGATAAATATATTACAACCATTGACAGTTTAGTTAGTTTTACTTTTTAAATGTCAGCAGCATTGTCAGTGTATTTGCATGAATCTAGCTCTTTCAGTATATACCAATTTCATTTCACGCACTAGTGCATAAAATGCTACTTTACGAACGCTCTTGAGTGCATAAAGTTGCATATTTTGCAATAGGGATTAGTACAAAAAGAATATTTTGTTACATATTGAAGGTAGATGATATATGCATCAAATTTTATTTGTGGGATCACTTAATATATAACAGAAAGATTCGGCTCTATACATTTTGTTTCTCTAGGCATACACGATAAGGAATCTTAAAAAAAAAAACTTACATTTAGAAAGTTTTACTGTTTTCAACAAAGAATAATGATTACTGCATTGTTAACAAGTACTCGTACGGGTAGGAGCATTCGTTTGATATTTTATATCATCAAAGAACCACTCCTTAAGGTATTGAGATTCTACAATATCCCTCAAAATATTTCTTTCACTATTATTGTTAATATTATAGTCAGAATTTACGGGGCCTATATTTTTTCTGAATTATTCGCTTTCTAAACCACGCTTATAGGTATCTATATGTGCATGTAGGAATACTAGCAATCTATGTTTAGTGGGAACTACACGATTTCTAATTTTATTCGGTTCGCATTATATATTTTTTTCCGTATAAACTAGAAGATGTGCCTACGTGCTTCTGTACTTTTGTAGACGAAGATTATTTTTAGAAAATCCTTATTGGGAAAGTGTAATTCCAGATTTGTTTATCATACTTTAAAATTACTATTTTTTCTATTTAAACAAATTTCTGCATTCTTTTTATGTATATTGCGTAACGTACTACATTAATTTGTGGCGCTATTAATCATAAATTTGACTATCGCTCGCATCTTATTGCACTTATAAACACAAGCAAAATGTACGAGCGAGATAATTAAAAACACCACACAACACAACACCCGAAAAGAACCCTCCCCCCAATTAATGTTGAATAGGTCCGAAATTAATTTGGTGCAGATGATTAGTATGCCGACAGCGTGATCTCCATAAATTCTGTTCGTAACTGTAGCAGGAAAGAATAAAATAAAATTAACACAGATGTTTGATTGTAAAATTATGTATCTACAGTTATTCTCATATAAATCTAGTACTTTAAATTTTCTCAAGAATGTTTTTTTTTTTGTAATTTGTTCCGTTTATATCAAAATAATGGTTTTCATATTTGTTATTTTTGTAAACAGAAAATAGCAAATATATATATAAACTTTTTCAGGGCGGAAAAGTACAGATATTATTAATATTATTAAAGTTGAAAAGCGGTTGCATGATTGGAGCGGCAGCTGAAGCACTGCATTTAAATAAATCTTTTTGTTATTAAATAATGTTTTGACATTTAATTTTTCACTCAAAAATTACAAATAAAACAAAGTTCGAAAAGTTTGACACAATGCTAAATTAGTTTGTACTGGATTTATTTGAGCATAGGTATCTACTTATCATCGAGATATGTAAGATACTACAAAACTTGTCAACCTATAAATATTTGATTTGCCGTGTAATAAAGTTTGGGGTTTTACTTTGATTCTTTAATAGATATCTTTCCGTCAAAATTTATTTTATAGATAATTATATTATCTTATTGTAGTATCACCCGATATTTTACCACCACATAACATAGATTTATAGGCTAGAGATGTGGGTTAAAATTTGCATATGCCTTGTATTTGTGAGGCTATACTTTGTAGAAGACGATTGGAGAACACTGGTAAATTTATATATGCCTGTGTAATTGTATGCATACCTGTATGTTTCTCTTTCGTAACTTGTAAAAAAGAATTGTAATTGATGTCCTTTATGTACTTACACCGAATATTAAGAGGGTTGCCACTATCACACTCCCTATTTTTATAGTAAGGTTACAAATAAACAATTACTGTTACTATATATTTCCCATTATCAATATTAAGTTTTATGAAATGAAGGATCAGCGTCAAATTTGAGTTAGTCTTCGTTTAGAGAAGTTTCCAAAGAAGCGATAGTGTTGAGCAGTTAATTTGTTGTTTATTTGGTCACTAAACAAGAACATGACAACCAACCCACTTTACTAGCATCAATCATTCAGTCAATAGTGACGTCCGGTATGAAAATTGCTGTTTTGATGATGTGGTTAATATAGTCTTTCTAAATGCGAACGTCTGCGCAGATGCTGGATTAGAATATTTTTATTCAGAAAAGAATGTGTTTTAGTACAAAACAAAAACAGTTTTGAACTAGAGAGCTCAAGACTAGATAGACATGAGTTTAAAAACGTATCGAACTTTTTGATGTTACCTCTTGGGACATCAAAAACGAAACAGCAAGAATCAATAAAACTAAAATTTTGAAAAACTTTTGATTTTATTTATTCTCCACCCGAGCTTTTTTGTGCTGTCTGTTTGGTGGAAAACCCCCTTTACAATTTACACAATTCGTTTAGCTCTGACGTCAATACCAACGTTAATGAGCGCGTTGGCACAAACCTATAATACGTATAATTCAGTAAAACATTATACCTACTGTTTATTACTTGTGCTGTTATAACAAGCATGTAACTGTTACATCCTTTGCTGCAGTCAATATACATTGAAAGCCGTAGATAATACACATTATTGTTTGTATTCTTTAATTTATATTCCTGCTTCCTTTTCTTTTGTTTAAACATATCCGGTAGTTCTTTGTGGTTGCACGGTTGCACCTATTATCACATACGCAAGAATTTATTTAAAACAGTATAGATATTAATATGTTCCTTCACGTTTTGGCAGTAGCGTTTTTTTTTTTTTTTTCTGACAGAATTTTTTTATGAATACTACGGTCATGCGTTCCTCCTGTGATAGTGTAGGCCTTTCTGGATTCTTATGCGTTCTACTCACCAAAAAACTTTTTATCCATAGTTACATAGTTCGAACCATGGCCTGCCTATTTTCATCTTTTGAACAGACGCAAATAGTGCCTTATGTAACGTTGTCGCTCTTTTTCTTTAATAACATGTTTCTGGTGTATAGATATTCGTTTGTGGATAACGTTGGTTCTTTGATATGTTCTATATTTACAGCTACATTTTTAAATATGCGTAACTATAAATGTATAGCACATATTAGGCAATAAAATAGTGCCACTGAATTAACATACATTAGCAAAAGTTAATCTGTTACTTTTATAAAAAGAAATTTTATGAGTTTGTTTTGGGGGTTCCCACAATATCTGTGTTGATCTTTACTTATAAGTGGCCAAAGATTTGTAAGTTTTATAGCAAAATGTAAAGGCAAACTAATTTATAGGAGGTCCCGTAAGGTTCCGCCAGAAATTTCTTTTTGTCGGTGGCCGCAATTTTTGTTATAGAGTTACTTAATATTTAGTAAATCTATTATATTCATGCTATTTTTTGTAAAACCTGAGTTAATGAAAGCAAATAGCTTTAAATAGGTTTTATTACAGTTCGAAGCAAGTTTGTTTCTGTAATGTGGTACATTTATATGAAACTTCTTGTAATACATTCCTGCACATATTCATTTCCTATTTTTCTTTTAAATACTCGTTTATAATTCATATGAAACATATTGATTTAAGAAATTAAGCATACCTTTATGTCCATAAATATTTTTGGAACTTATTAGTGTCGCAAAATCAAAACCTGTACCTTGTATACATAAAACATTACCGCTCTCTCCTCTATTTATTTAAACCACATGCCACGGCAGTGTGTGCGGTTTGATAGAAACGCGGCGCTTTTTAAAATTCAGGAACACCCATCTAGGAAAAGCTAATTCGAGTTAATTCCCCCGGCACACATACAAACACATAAAAACGTACCTAAATATCTTGAACGAGAAGTGGAAGCTCGAGACTGATTTCAATAAGAATCTCGCATGATTATAAGTTTAAATGAAATGCGGTAGAAGGGGCTTTAGTTGAGAAAAATAGACTTATAAATTACCCACCGTGAATAGCGAACCGTATAATTTAATTCTCACACCACCAATTTGCTTTGAACGATTTAGGACTATTAGTAACGGAGGTGAATGCTATTAATTTGTCTACTTAATGTCGGATCAAGAGGTAATTGGTGGATAAAGTCTATGTGTCGGTGTAAACGGGACGCCCAAGCAACAGACACCATCTTATGCGCGAAACAGAAGAAGACGGGTGTACAGTTCGTATGTAAAATACGTGCATACACACAAATTACGAGCTAAACATGAAGCTTATAGACACGTAACTGTTACAAGTTGTTACGAGATCTTCGTGAATTTACGTTTCGTGTAGTTTCACCGATTATTGCATCACAAAAGTATCATTAATTTGTAAACATAATTCGTAAATTTATTTTTAATATCTGTCAGATGTAATTTTTAATTGTAAATATACTACGTAAAAAGTTAGGTTTTTCTGAGCACATTATTAATATTTTAATTTAAAAATAGAAAATAAAGGAAAGAAAAAGAAATAATATTAATAATATATTATTATTACCAAGGAAAATAGTATTAACAATAAGAATGTGTACTCATGAGATAGGTTGTAATTCAAAATTACATAATTAAACTTAATCTTATATTTATATGTACGGAAATGTTGAAAATGTGAATCTTATTTATACACAAATGTACTTGATTCTGTTAAAACATATCCATAAACATCAAAATAAATTGCTTTAAAGATAAATAACTCATGTTCATTACTCCAAATAGTTTTGTTAAAGTTAGTTTGCTAGTTTAACAGTGAGACATATGATTTGAACTAATCAACTGAAATGGATGAACACGAATTTGATACTCACCTCCAAACTGTATGTCTAAACTCGTGTAAGGAGTAGGATATTTTTTTTACCGATGAAGCAGCATTTAATGAAATATAATTTATGAATCTTTTGATTAAACCACCTTTAGCGACTTTTTCTTCGTGTTGTGGACAGTCTTTGCTCTCACCTCTTTATTGTTTTAAACGTACTTGTCAATCTAAGCATCTAAAATTTAGATCAGAAGAGCTTTTGCGAGAAAAGTTAGGCAACGTAAACATCCTAAAACAACATTTTATACTGCAGAAATTAATTTTTGTTTTGTAAATCAAACAGCTTTGAACTGTTTCAATGACAAGACAAAGTAATTGTGACAATCATCCTAAATATAACAAAATAACATAAATTATTTCTGCATTTTATCTAATAATGATAGATTACATGGATATACGCAAATCATTCCGTTTGGATGACATGCAATTGTAACAATTACTTTTCATCATCAATTCAACTATGTTAATTGAATCAACTACAAATAAGACTGTTTTTTCGAGTTAGGTACGACGACTTAATATGCGTTTACGTTTTTATCTAACATGATAAACGCATTGCTAATGCAAAATCGAAAAAATATTCATATCCCGATTTTAGGGTTTATTTAACATTTTTCATGTATTTTTTTTTTATCGGCGTATCCGCACGATTTTGGGGTACAGCCCCCTCCAAAGTTTGGACGATTTTTCAATTTTTGCAAATATTTCCTAAATTATAACACATATTAAATTTTCTTCTCAACATAATTTGCAGCATATTGCATGGCCCTAAGGCTGGCGTCGTCCGTATTCGCAAAAAGTTAATAACGGGGGGCGGGGTACCCCGTGCCCCCATTTTTTTTAGATTTTTTCTTTTTCATCAAAAGAAGGCCGATTTTACATAGAATACGATGATGTATAACAAGTTTAGAAAATTAATAATTGTAAAAATAGAAAAATAATAATAAAGCTTGAAATGAATAAACTTGTCTATTGATAAAAATCAAATAAACTATAACAGAAATAGTTTTTATCCTTAACATAATTTCCAGCATAATACCATGTCTCAAGGTAGATATCTTCCTAAAAAACTAATAACGGGGACGGGGTACCCCATACCCCCGCATTTTTTTAATAATAAGTTTATTTATTATTCATCAAAAAAAGATCGCTTTTACATAGAAAACGGTGATGTATAATAAATTTAGAAAATTAATAATAGTAATAATAACTCAAAATAAATATATGTACGTGTCTATTGTGATGAATTTGATATGCACTTATCTACGCATACGTGAGTTTAATTAATTATTCACTCACTTCAGACTTCAGACTATGTATTATGCTGAAAATTGTGTTAAGGATAAAAACTTATTTCTGTTATAGTTCATTTGATTTATATCAATAGACAAGTTTATTAATTTGAAGCTTTATTATTATTTTCTATTTTTACAATTATTAATTTCTAAAACTTGTTTATACATCATCGATTCATGTAAAATCGGCCTTCTTTTGATGAATAAGAAAAAGAAAAAAATGTAAAAAAAATGGGGGGTACGGGTACCCCGTCCCCCCTTATTAACTTTTAAACTTTAAAATTTAATATCTGTTATAATGCCGGTGTTCCCTTGTAAGTGACGTTCGCCAAGAATATTTCCGATCTTCCTACAGAGAGTTCCATTTAGTTGGTAGGGGTCAAATGCTTTTTGTTCTTCCATCGCGTCTTGTGATTTGGTAGTGAAAGTAATATTTGTTTTCGTATAAGTTATCTTGCAAAATCGAAGGATTGATTAAAAAAAACAAAAAACGCATTACAGTAGCTGTTTATTTGGTTTATTTGAATGCAATAAGGAGTATACAATTTCCTGCTGTCACTAGTGAATCAGCAAACCCACGTAGGTAAATTCAAAAACTTCAATCCGTTATTCTTCCGTGTATTACAAACATGTAAAACCTGTGTTGATGAGCTGAAGGTTGTTTATAAAATAGTTTACCTATAAGTGTTATTACACATTAACAAGTGAACGCAGTGTTTACATCGTTTGACAGCACATTTAACTTTCATATTTACAAGAAAGTAAAAGTACAAGTAAAGCAAAATAAAAAGCGCTTCTATCAAAACTTTTGCCATACTTTACACAAATGTGGATAAATTTGCAATGCGCTTACTTGTAATTTCTTTTTTAATTTACAACGCTTTGTTTGCAAATAACTTAAAAAGATTTTGAAAGCATATGCTGTCATATAACGTGAACAATGTGTTCGTTTGTTATTGCGTAATAAACATGGCTAAATAAGATGTATCTATGGTGTGAACAATTAAACACTTTTACTAATAGTAAGGAAACTAGTCACAATAAGTACTTCAAATATCATTACAAATGAATGCAAGAAGAGATGATGCATCATTTTTGAAAGCATCATGCTATACAGAGTGTCCAGAATAACTTGCTTAACAGTAGGAACTTTTGCATATTTCTGTCGGTTTTATGAAGTAAATATAAATATTTCAAAAACCATCAGAAATAGGTACACTGAACCTTAATACTAATCGATGTAGAATCTTGTGCTGCATTCAATGCTGCACTGGAAAATATACGTTTCATTTGAAAACAAAAAGTTTTTCTTACTTTAAAGAGATGTATATTGGGCATGAGTTTTTGATCACTCTGTATAGGATTTGCAGTTACCGCTATCGCAGTCAATACCTAGGAGCGTGTACTTGCATACACATCAGTAGAATAACTTAATGTCTAAGAGATGATGCATCATTTTTGAAAGCATCATGCTATACAGAGTGTCCAGAATAACTTGCTTAACGGTAGGAACTTTTGCATATTTCTGTCGGTTTTATGAAGTAAATGTAAATATTTCAAAAACTATCAGAAATAGGTACACTGAACCTTAATACTAATAGATGTAGAATATTGTGCTGCACTCAATGCTGCACTGGAAAATATACGTTTCATTTGAAAACAAAAAGTTTTTCTTACTTTAAAGAGATGTATATTGGGCATGAGTTTTTGATCACTCTGTATAGGATTTGCAGTTACCGCTATCGCAGTCAATACCTAGGAGCGTGTACTTGCATACACATCAGTAGAATAACTTAATGTCTAAGAGATGATGCATCATTTTTGAAAGCATCATGCTATACAGAGTGTCCAGAATAACTTGCTTAACGGTAGGAACTTTTGCATATTTCTGTCGGTTTTATGAAGTAAATGTAAATATTTCAAAAACTATCAGAAATAGGTACACTGAACCTTAATACTAATAGATGTAGAATATTGTGCTGCACTCAATGCTGCACTGGAAAATATACGTTTCATTTGAAAACAAAAAGTTTTTCTTACTTTAAAGAGATGTATATTGGGCATGAGTTTTTGATCACTCTGTATAGGATTTGCAGTTACCGCTATCGCAGTCAATACCTATGAGCGTGTACTTGCATACACATCAGTAGAATATCTCAATGTCTAATAGCCTATGATATATTTAATTTTATTGAAAAGAGTGTAAACGTCAAAATGGTGACAAAATTGCAAATATCTCAAAAACGATTGGCTTTGGACACATTAATACAAACTCACAAATGATGCGAGCAATACACTGGACCCATAAAAATTGCACTATTCCATTTAAAATGAGAAAGTTGGTCGGTATCCCCACTGTTTTCTTTAAATAAACCATAGCCGCCCATGACTACTCTGTAAGTTTCAAAATCTAATTCCCACTGGAAGTTCAAAAAATTCTAATGACCCAGTTCGGTCGGATAGCTTGTATACGAAATATTTTTCCATAAAAAATACATTATGAACGATGAAGTCTGGTGTATTACTCAATTAAATGTAATCAAAAGTATCGGCTTACTAGTTTCGGTTAAATAGCCATCTTCATTTAAGTTCATATTGGCAACATGGCTCTGAATATGGTTGTTTAGCCGAAACTAGTAAATCGATGCTGTCTATTACATTTGATTCAGTAATACACCAGACTCTCATTATCCTTCACACTTTAACTGAATTTGGACATAATTATGCAAAATGCATTATGTAGGTACAGGTGGGATAAATGGTTCAAAACGGCAACCGGCCAGGAGTACAGCGTTGAGGTGAGCAATTGACATGAATTATACGATATGAGTGTTAAATATGATGAACTTTTTTTTATTATAAGTTGAGTAGAAGTACTCGATGTACTTGTTAGAGATTTCCATTGGCTGCACACCCTATAATACTTTCTTCAAATTTTTATATTACTTGATATCTTGAAAAGTTGAATCGATTAATTCTCAGGATATGTTATGTCAGTTGTGCGCAATAAAGCAACATTCCTGCAAGTCTACCAGGTACTAAAGTTCTGCTGAAATAGGCTAGAGTCGCTATAATGGGGAATTGAATAAGCCCATTTTAACGGTTTTACCAAGAATTCCCGACATTTTATTTGCGGTGTAAAGGTTGCCGATACTCAAATTAAGTTAATCAATTAAATTAAATTGAAAGAAGGCGCATAATTCATCTGCATGACGGACAGTTATAATCGTACGCTAGCCGTTAAGAGTACTTTGTAGTAAAAATTACGGTTGTAAACGGTCTAACATTTCATGCTGGGGCTTAACGCAAATACCCACTCGTCATTCTGAACGGCGTCTAAGTGCGGTGTTTAACGTGGAACGGCGCTCGGCATACCCAGACTCCACGACAAATAGTATTAAGTATCATTGGGGTAGGTAACAGAGACGATATACGCGCATATGTCGATGTGCGGTGCGTTCTAATGTAGACGAACAGGTTTTGTTTAGCATAATCAACAGAGTTTGGAATGCAAATTGAGAACCGCTGCCGGTGCACGAGCGGCGCGGCGCAGGTACCATACCACCAAGCGTTTAATGGCAAATTGCAATGGCTGTCGATTAATTGAAATGTGGGTTTAATATGGAACGATAGTATTTGACTTAAATGCTGTTATTTGCATTATTGCTGCCGCTTCGTCAGCTTCATAATTCATATTTCATGCCATTAGCACCTTAATAGGTGAAATCCGGAATCGATTATGCGGATTAATTGCGAGGGTAGGAAGAGATAATATTACTTTATTACCAAGACTAGACAGATATTACATCGCATTAAAGGTACTTTATATTCTAATCTAATACTAATGTTATTATATTTATTGCAAGATACATTAAAGTATTAGCTTTATTTTTTGTGTAGCGAGAAATATAAAAGCACCTGGTATTACCATGATATAAACTAACAGGAAATAACGTGACCTTTTTTTTGAAATAATGAACAACCTATATTTATATACTGCACGAGCCATCTCAACTAAAAACAGTTATACCTTTGCTTGGTTATATGTAAGAAGCGCAATCTTTTATCGTGCTGGTTTCTGCGGCATGTGTAATTCCTGAAATTGGCAGAACATGAAATATTTTCAAAAACTTTGTACAATGTGTGTCAAAAGGCATTTCTATAGTAAAGTAGTTCTATAAAATTTCGTACGTTTTTTTTCGGACGGTATGGTTTATAAATGAAACTCCCACGATCAAAGAATAAACCTAAAGAAAATTAAAGAAAAAAATAAGATCACTTTAATAACCAGTAGCTACCCTACGTATAAATAAAATTATAAAGCAACATTACACAAATTATACGAAGCATAATAGCCAATAAACCAAATGTGGCGATTGATGCAAAGATGCTTGTAGTAAACTATTAGATCAAATGCCCTTAAGTGTGTGACAAACGTTGTGGTTCTAATGAGGTACTTACTCATGTAGTGGTACCTTAGAAATACGAAATTTCTTGGTCTAGCTGTTGGGGCGAGCAACGTAGTTCCATTTGACGTTTTCCTGTGAGATTAATTGAACATGTCAAAATTAACGCTGTTAGTGATATTTCGTGAGAACTTTTGTGTGTGTAAGGGAACGGGTTTTCTTGTCTGGAAACTTTTGGGGATGGCCAGCCCAAATTCAATTAAAACAAAAGCCAATTCCGTCTCAAGAGCAACCCCTCCTGCTCTTTTGACCGGCGAGCCACTGCTGAGAAACAAACTTTTTGTTCGTAGCGAATGGTTTTAGTAATTTTAGCCAAGATGTTTCCAACGGTGTTTCCTCCGTCAGTCGAAGCAGGGCCGTTAGTTAGCGTAAAGATTGACGACTTGCCCACCTCGTCGGCTTTCTCTTACCGATGATAACTTCCTCTCCAACCCCTTACTATGGGTACCAAATAAAGTTCTTTCGAGTTTGATAAGGTGAAATAATAGAATGATTACTTTTTACACTAATATATTGAATAAATTTTGTGACAATTGAGTTAAACTAACAATCTACAAATTTAATAAAATAACAAGCAAAATACAAAACGAAACATAACTGTTTAAATGAATTTTTAAGTTTTTCTTGATAATGTTGATTAACTTAAATTCTAGTAATTCTTACTTACAAAATTATTTATTAGGGAGAGAGAGAGAGAGAGAGAGCGAACGAGTTACGGTTTTTATGTATTTGCAATGGTTAGATTAAGCAGAAATTTTGAATATCTTACCGGCCGATGTGGGTAATTAATTCTTCCCGTATTCCAAATTATAAGGCACAAAACTTACACAACACTCACAAAAATTTAAACAAAGAAAAGGGGGAATTTAAACGGATTTAGCACAAAATCACTAATCACCTCTCGAAGAATGCTTTTGCTTCCTGTTCTCAAATTTTTAGGCTTATTTTAATTGCATAATTTTAAGAAGATTTTAATTTTTTACCTTTAAGATATGGATACGCCCGGACGAAAATGGGGGCGCGTGCTTATTCCTGAAGTTTATTCGAAGGACCGCGGACTAATTAATTCAAAAGGGTTTTTATAAACTTTGGTTGCGACGTCATTTCGCACCGATAACTAGTTTCGCTTCTCTTTACAGGAGGGCACAAGTATGACCGAAGGCGTTATTTTTCTGTCTTCAAACGCCCTTCTTGAGAGTAACGTGGGATCTGCTGGTCAGCATTTGTAACATACAATAAACAAGGAAGCAGATAATATACAAAGTAATACCATATTATCTTAATTACGCGAGTCTTTAAAAGAAAATAGACTATTATTTCCTGTGAAGTAGACGCTGCTTCAGCAAATGCCACAGTACCTATCATCTACGTCTTAATAAAATGAATTTAAATACTTTGTATTATACAGGATGGAATTTCGTATTCTTACATCTGCATGGAAAAGACAAGTAACACACTGAAAGAAACGTGAATACTGGAAACTGAGTAAAATAGTTCAAGGATGCAGAAATAATCCTCACTCATACTTTTTTAAGAGAAGGTAAGATGTGGTGTGATAGTAGCGAATAGATAAATTTAAATATTAACAAAAAATGCATTTTTTTATACTAATTTGAAGTATTACCAACCTTAAACAATTATTTATGGAATAGTTCCAATTCTTATTCTAACTTACCGAGCAGATGGGTATATATTATAATATAAATTTAAATAATTCTTGATAAGAACTCATAAACTCATAACATCTAAGGGGTACTATTAATATATGTTTTTTATTAGTCATCAATTACGAATACTTTAACCAGACTGGACATTATAAATCTGAAATACATATAGTCCAAAAATAAGATAATTGATATGATTTTATATTGACTGTATTGTTAATACTGAATTCTTTTAGAAAAAGGGCACTTTACCCTTGAACTTCTTTCAGTTTTAAATAGCTCTATTTTGTATACAATAGAAGATGAATTAGCTCCAGTGATTCTTAAAATAATTGTAAAAGATTCTCAAACTTTTTGCATTATTATAATAATTTCGAAAATCCGTGAGAAAAAAGGATCTCATAGGGGCATACTTTTGGACACACATTGTATAATGGCTATAAATGGATGTTAACAAAAAAAAATAAATAACTTATAAGCATGAATAAAAATATATTGAATGGAAAAACAGTTGTCTCTAATCAACTAAGATAGATATGTCATCAATCAAAAAGTTTATTACAGTTGCTAATTTGGTATATAATATCCAAAAATAGATGAGTGTTTGGTTTTAACTTGTCAGTACCGTTGCTTCTTCGAATACAATTTGACACACATCCTTCTTAGTGTACCTTTTCTGAGGGTTTTCTCTAGTCCATATTGAAAATTTAGTCTCGCATTCGTTCAGAATAAATCCTGCAAATAAGAAAGGAAACATTAATATGGAGTCTAGGTTTTAGATAAACATGAAAAAAAGGTGGAAAGTGGGTTTATTGTAGAAATACAAAAAGAACGTGTGCAACAAATAAAATGTTCTTTCAAGTGTAATTAGTTTTGCATTTTGTTTCACTATTTCAGTTTTAATTATTCAGTTACAGTTTGAGAATAACTCATCCACTATAAAAATGCTATAATGTATGCACTATTCTTTAAGTTTTATTTCATTTCTTTTGAATTTCTGCTTCGTCTCTATCGCATTTGTAACACATTTACTATTTCTCTGTTTATCTTTCATTTGGTATGTGCTCTCTAATCTAGGTATTCTACATTCTTCTTAAGACTCATTTTTACGACGATAATTCTTTTTTATATATTTTTCAGAAACTTGCCAGTATGCACACATAAGTTAAGATCGTCGAGTCATTTATTTCATGGTATTATTTTTATTTTTTAATTTCAGCTTTTTTTTTTGTACGTATAAATAAATGTTCTTTCGTTCATAAAAATATATCTATTACATTTTCTATGCTAGCAAGTTTGTGGATTTATGGCTTTAAAATGAAAGATAAAACAGGAACTGTTGTAAATGTTTGTCAATAACGTTAATGTGATGTCGTCCTTTACAATCGTTTAATATGTTTAAATGTTTTCACTAACAAGATTTTGCAATAATGTAATAATGCGATGAAATGTCCACCACAGCATAGTAATTATTTTCACTAATTCTTTAAACTTAAAAAAACAATACGTTGTCTAAACATCGTCATTAATGATCTGAAGATTTGTCTTTCATTTTAAAGCTATAAATCCGCAAACTTGCTAGCATAGAATTGGAATATAATTGGCTAACAAAAGAATTTCAAGCAATTTATTACATTTTTAAAAACAACATATTTCGGGTGAGGGTAATTTCCATCTTCAGGTTTAAAGAAAATCGAAAATAGCAAGTTTTTGACAAAAAGTCGAAAGCTAACATTTAAAGTAAAACACAAATAAATTACAATATAACAAGCAACAAATTAAAATTGTTAGAGACATAGTACCAGCCAACAAATATAGAAAACTTAGGGCCGGTTGTACAATATGCCGATATACTAGCCAATAGCAGTATCTTACCGATAAGTTCGTTTTTGGCGTTGTACAATATATGGATATTGGTATTGGTTACATTTTTTTTGATAATTTCGGTGTCAAAGTTGCCGATTGCCTATGTCCGGCAGACAGACTCCTTTTCACCATCTAAAATAGCCATATCCCAGACAACCAAATTTAAATTTTCCAGAATTATTTTAGTAGGTTCAACATAAAGGTTAATGCCTTTATTGAAATAACTATTAATGTAATACAAAATAGTAAATAATTCAATGAATGATGATCCAATGTTAGGTTATTAAAAGCAATTGTGAGAAATTTAAATGTGGTTGCCTGAGATTATGCAATATGGCACAACCAACAATTATAGATTGTACCGCGGTAAAATTCAAATTTATTCCTAATGATAGTATGAGAAATCGTCTTTTCCATACGCCATAACTTCTTTCAATGGAATTATTTGTTCGAAGCAATGTTTCTTGAAATAAATTTTCTTGGGGTGATGTAAAGGTTTGATAAAGGTGTAATTAAATACCGTTATAAACCATAGCCGGTGTCATTAATTGATTATCTTATTTTGTATGTCACAGTTCAAACCTTGCTTTTATTACTCAGACATTAAAAATAGTCTGATCAAGACTAGATCCAGATCATCTTCCTACTATATCGCGTATGCACAAACTAGCATCACAAATAATTTGGACATTAAAAGAATAATATCCTTTTCTATTCGAAAATTAAATAAATACTGTTAAAAATGTACCCAAACTAGTGTAAACAGTAGTGTAAAAAGTACCCTTCACAAATGGTAAAATATATACACTTCTAGTGTATTATGTAACTTAATGTAACTTTTTCTACGAACATTTCTATGATAATTAGTCTTACTATTTTAGAATTTATTTTTATCCTTGAGTAGTTTCCAATTCAGTTGCAGTTTTTGTAGCATTAAGTTAAGAATTTTTTTTTTTTATAATTGTTCTTTAGCTTGTTCGGTAAGGATTGACGGCCGATCACATCTTATTTTATTTTTTCATCTGCCTTCATATTTATGTTTTTGTAATATGTCGTCGACAGTGAAGCTACTTTTTTCACAATTTCACTAATTTTCTTACAAATGTACCCTCTTTAAAATGATCTACTATTAATTTACGAAGATGAAATGTAGATACCTTCTTGATGATTTCCTTTCATTTTCACTTTACTTCTAGTTTTAAAAATGGCTTCACTAAATGTGTGTTTTGTCTCACTTCATGCGTACATAACATAACATCATAAAACTGTGTTTATGTATACAAAGTGCATATTTTTCTACACTACAATTGCACAAAAATTTTACCCAATACTGGTTTCATACAAATTAAAGATGGCTGGAGTATTATCGCGATTAATGTATAAATAAATAAAAAAAAATTGATTGAATATTCACTGCCTTTCAAAAGCAAGAGAGTAATACTCGTCAGAATTCTCAACAGCACTAATTACTAAATGTGCAAGAAAAGTGTCACCACTTCATTTTTATTTCGCCGATAGCAAACCTACCTATAGTTGTCGTTTGGTACAGTTTGTAATACAGCACGTATCCTTATACTACCGATAAATATACATCTTTGCTGGATAGCTGTCGAGTACTTCTATATCAGTTACCTTAAATGTTAAATTTTAACTTTTTATCCTTAGTATTTTCGATACCGTCAACCGAAATCTGTTTTAAAAAATTCAATAAATACATTTTTGAACAAACAACAACAAAAAATTAAAAGGTTTAATTAAAAATAAAAGAACAGAATTTTGAATGACGTTAATAAACAACCAAGAATTTTATTATATAAAAAAAGAAAAAAAAATGTTAATTACAAACTTTTGCAGAAAAAAAAAAACCGTGAACAGAGGATCCTGGTCTAAATCAAAAACTGCATTTGATTCTAAATTACAATAGGACAACGCTAAATCCTATATCAAAGCAAAAGATTAATTAGTTCAGGAAGATAATTCCTTTTTTCAAAACAATCCACGTGGTTTCAAATAAAATAAAAAAATTCGTGGAACACTAGAAATTATACAAAAATGAAAACTAAAAAACAAAAACAATGCTTTTATTTACCCAACCCGAGGTGATTAATAATTAAAATGAAACAGTAAAATCAGAAAACGGAAAAATTAAACTCTTTAAGATAATGAGAGAAATTAAACTGCAAATTTATCTTCCTGCACAGAAATAATAAACGCTCTTATATCTATAGTGTGCACATATCAATATATTAACAATTATTATTAAGCGAATTCCTTGATGGGCGAAATGTATTCAAATTATGCGAATCAAATTAAGATATCAAAAGTATTAACAAAACGGCAGCAAACAATTTAAAAATACATGTACTCACGCTGACAGTCGACCAAGGAACTGAGTGATACAATTCACCAGTCGTTTTTCAAACAAGAACAGCTGCACCGAGAAAAAAAGATGTGTTGATTCAACCAATAATTGGTTCACTCAACAAATTTTTGTATTTAAATATGCTCAAAGCACGGAATGTTTAAATCAATTACGCAGAATTAGTTGCACTAATGTTTTGAATCAATCTACAATGTTGTTATCCATCATTTAATGTTGAATTTAAAATAAATGTTTGTTCAAATCGGCCGCACATGCATTCAGTTAATAATTTTGTAGTTCATTGACGGTTAAAGAAATAATTGTTTGAATCAACACATATAATTCAACTAAAATATGCGTTTTCTTCAATGAGGTTACTGTTTGCAATAAAATTTAGAGTGTGCTGATTTAAACGAAAACTGGTTGAGTGAATGCAAAAAGTTCAAAATAATAATTTTTGTTGTACCGACATTTTCATTTTTCTCAGTGTGCGTACAACGCAACGCACAAAACAGTACGCCAACGGACAAAATCTCAAAACATAATAATATAAACTATACAAGCGAACGCTAGACATTTAACTGAATGAAATTAATTTAAAAAACTTACCACTAAATTAAATAAATTGACATGACAAAATCTATACAACTTAAAAAAAAACTCTGGCGAAAACTGAGTGTCCGTTCACAGCACTACGTATGAAGTTTTTCAGGCTATGTCTATATGTCAAATATCTCTTATAAAATGTTGAATGAAAAATTAATTATGGCAAAATAACAGATAACTTTTATAATACTCAGGCCTTTACACTATAAAAGTTCTTTTTAAAATATTTTTCACAGTGCCCGTATAGCCCGATTTTTCTAGAACAACAAAAAACCAAATGAGCCGGTAGATTTTACAATTTGCATTTTTCCAGCATTCGTAGCGGTTTTTCCATCTGTTCCAAATTTTTTTCTAATCTGGCCTCATTATTTTCTTGTATTCATTGCAATGTCCTGATCGCAATTCTATAACACTAATATCTTTACACAGGTTTTTGTCATCCTTCTTGTAAAAACATATAATGAATATTAGATTCCAATCTTCATTTCCAACAACCAATGTCGATTGTGTTAAATACACGTGGATAATGGATCGAAATTAAGCACATAGTTTAATTGACGATTTTAATATATTACAAAATACAAAAATTGTCAATAACTGACTTGTTTACAAAAACATGACTGTCGTGATTGTTTTTACTAAACAACCTACTGATATATGTATAATCGTTATATTTACGAAACTTCACGGGACATCTATCAATTTAACAAATATATAAATTATCAAATTCAAACATAACAGATGGGAAAGCTTCTGCCAACATCTGATTCGTTTTACGAATTTAATGAGAATATTTCCAGATCCAGCCATTTTTCATTCCATTTAGGGCTCTCAAGTTTCTACAATCCCTATTTTTCTCCACTGGTGTATTTCCCGTTTGTCTTGCATTCATATCTTCTATTGCAAAATCTTCTCTGTCTTGGGTTAGTAATATTATTTGGTATCCAGAGGCGGCGGTTGCATAAATCACAGGGGAGATTATGACAATGATAGACTGTGCTGCGTATGCCATCACGAAATTACAAATTTATACGATCACTTTGTTTCTAAATATCTTTATTTTTAATGCTCTAAGTACATAGGCCATGCTATCAAAATATGAACAAACTGAGCGAGGAAGATAATACACGTGCACTAGCTGAAAAATTCCGGCAAGTATATCATATCTTATTGTGAAAAAATCTACGTAAAATAACAAAAAAACAACTTGTTTTACTTTTTTAGAGTACCTTAATTCCTTTCTTTGATTAACCGAATTATAAGTCATGTCGTAAAAAAATGAAATTCAGATTTCTATATATATGTACTTATCGATAACACGGTAGTAAACAAATTCTGAATGGAAGATATAAAATGTACCATAAAATCTGCCGTCTAGACTCTAGTCTGCAATCGGACGAAACGAGACCGCTCCTACTATCCGAAACTACAGCGTAGTTTTCAAACTGCTGTTATTTTCGTATGGAAGAGAGTTTCCGAACACAATTAGGTTTTATGTCGCGAGAGCCTTAATTCACTTAAACGCGGAAACAATATCTAAACGTGTACCGAGAGTGCATAACGTAACTTTACATAACATGCATTTATGTATGTAGGTACGTATAGTGAACGATGAAGATGTTTGTTCACCCGACGCTTTTTCAAAATTACAGATAGGAGGATTTCCACCTTGTTTACCTATCTGTTTGCGCTAGATAACAGTGCAACGCCCGCGTCTTTTCCTCAGTTCTTAGATCTGGCCGTGATAAATCGCCTGTTTTACCGTTAACTACCGCAAACATGGAAGGATAAAATAACATTCGGGACTAATAATCTTGAAAATGTTCTATTTGTTCTACTGTTTTAGGTGTACAACTAACAACTGTTAGCACTAGATTTGGAATGTCAATATTAAAAATATGTTCACTGTTTAAATGAGCATTATAACAATTACCTTGGAAAACATATACATAGTTAACAAGTTGTTTATTGTGTTTAAAAATATGCAAAGTTTATAATTTAGGGTGATATATAAGGGCAAGTTGGGGCAAGTGCAACCTTGGTGAAGTGTCACACCGCTTCCCTGTTCGAAATGTTGGTGGGCTTAAATAGGTGTTTTTTCATATGTTTTAGCGAGTAAAGGTACCAATATTTGCTAGTGCTTCTATCACCCTTTCGAAATCTTTTTGTTACGAGAGTTATGAAAGTCAAAGTATCAAGGCATAGTATAATATCTAATAATCAACTCATTTTTTAGGACAAAAGTGGACGGATTTTTTACAAGAGAAAATGTTAAGTGCAACGCTCCTTATGAGCATACCATATCCACCATATTTTTTTTTTTAGTAGAATTGGGGGAAACTTAGACCTGGAATTAAGTTTATTCAATTATAATTATTATTAAAATTGCAGTGAAATGGTAACTCTGTTTTCTAACTTAGCTCTGAAAAAGCAGCACTCGGAAATAGTACACCATTATAAAAACCATTGCAGAAATTAATATTCTGAAATATTTCAACAAGTCCTAGGAGATATCAAATGCTACTCCGAATATGTATTTTTCGTGTAAGGTTATTGTTTCAACCCATAGCTGTTCAATGTCATTTGAAAACTAAAATTTTAATGATAAGAAAAGCAACAGGTAAGGAAAGTCAATTAAAGTTTATAGGTAATTATTGACTGACATGTTTCGGCTGACTAGCCATTTTCAGAGCCGTGCTAAAGCAGAGGCAAACATTTAAAAGTCTTCGCCTCTGCTTTAACACGGCTCTAGTCAGCCGAAACATGTCAGCCAATAATTACATGTAAACTTTGATTAAGTTTTTCATCCCTGTTGGTTTTCCTATCATTAAATATCACTCAATTCGAACATAACCATATATAAATAAAATATATATATAAAATTTTACCTCTCATTTTTCCTCCGCGATTAGTTATATCATTTCGATGTAAATTATAGCAGTTAACGCAAATATTTGATATCATAATTACCCCGTAAAGCTTCAGTTTTTATTTCATTAAAACGATATGTTAGTTATCTCGCGTTTTAATGTGCTACCTTCATTAAGCAAAATAAAATTCTAAATTAAACATAACATTGCATAAATTACACAAGTCTATAGCGAATGTTACAAAATCAAATAAATTTCAACAATAAATAAAAAATAAATTTGTTAAAATTAAGAAAAATAACACTAGCCAACAAATAAATTAATTTTAAATAAAAAATTGCGACTGATGTTATAATGTCTTTGCGGAGAAGTTCAAAGCATTCTGATTGCGAATTCAACAACCAAAATTTTCCACCACGTCTAGATTCTTAGTTATAGAATATAGTTGCCTCTTTTTTCATGTATTTTTAAAGTTCTGAAGTTGAAACCAAAAAGAAAATCAAGATATTTTAAGAATAACAGGATTTATTTGCAAAAGTATGCATTAAAGTACATTTAAGCCTTTTGTAGATAGATTTTTGCAAATGCTTACTTTTTCGTTTATATTTTGATCGCTTTCTCACATAAGAAACCAACAATGATCCTCCATCATATCCTATCTACCTTGGTAGCATTTTTCCATTGTTAGTATGTCTTGGTGGATAAAATACTTATTAATTTTTGCTAAAATAATCATAACTCAAAAATCTTACGTATTAGGAAGATTTTATCATTATTTTCGCATTTAGCGGACAAAAATTAACAAAGAACTGCCTTTTACACCACGCACAGTAGGAAAATGGCTGTAAGCTAGTGTAATTATTATATATAATATTGATGGCTTTACATCAAATAATTATTGGAGCCTTTAGTGGTCTTAATCTTTCTTCCTTTTGCTGTTTCGCGAGGTGATAAATGATGTTTCGTCAGCTACTTTCCAAAAATTGTTAGCTTAATTCAGTTTTATTCGAAAACAATGCGTTCACAATTTAACATGAAAAAATAACTGGGATATTTTTGCTAATCTTTATATCGTGAAAAGAAATGTCATGATATTTGAAACTTATTTTTGTCATACAAATATTGGAGAAATATGATCGGAAGATACGTTTCCGATTGTTTGAGTGCATCTATAACATTCTTCATTTATACGTACAAGATATAATAAATCTGCACTGAGAATCATTCATTGGAATGCCGTGGATTCGATAGAGATAGGAAAAGATAAATTTCACGTAAAAACGGAAAGATAAACTAGCCAATCGAGAAGATTGAAAACTTGAAACAGTTACGAAATGTAGAAAAATGGGTAAATAAGGTGAAAATCCTCGTATCTACAACATTGAGAAATGGGTTGTTTGGGTGAAAACGCCGCTCCCGGGTAGTGGGGGTGATAGGGGTATTGTTTTCGCGTTGAAGTGAATCGAACATGTCGCGACGCAAGGAGGTCTCAAGGTACGGGATAAGTTATGAATGTCGGTCTCATAGGAAAATAATAATTGAAAACTGTACTGCCGAACCAGCAATAAAACCATTATTTCCTTTTTCCCTAGAAGTCTAGACGATTGCGCGCGGTGTGCTCCTTCTTCTACTAGTAGATACATCTTCGGAAAAGTCAACGACCATTTGGTGCCGGTCACCTGAATGTCGCAAACACCGGGCCATACTTCGTAAGTTTGTGGGGCGCCACAGTGACTTGTTCACTATTATGTACGCTTTTTATTTGCAGTCGCGTAACATCCATTATACGTAGGTACCTTACTCGCTGTTGTATTAGTTTGTGAGCGAGGTTGTGTGTAAATAGTGGGTGGAGGGAGAAAGGGAGAGAGAGCGTATGGTGGTTGTTTGTTGTTCCTGCATGCGCCTGCGTTGTTCGAAATAAGTTCGTAATTTAATGTCTTCGCTTGTCGTATAGTTTACAAACCGGCAACCAGGAAATCGAGATACGTAAACAATTGGGAAATATCGACTCTGATCCGGGGATTTTCCCGCGACTCCCATTCATTATATCTAACTTTGTAACTGCTTGTACGTTTCGATAACGAATTGATAAATGTCGTTGCTTTTATTATTGAAAAAACAGAATTGTATAAAGTTTAAATGTTCTGCTAAACATTTGATAGATCAAAATTTGAACTAGCGAAGTAAAATTGCATATATTGCATATGTATGTATATTCGAGAGAATAGTGAAAATTGTGTAAGAATTATCTCATTTTTTTTTTATATATAAATTCTCGTATTAAATATCAATATTTAAAGGTTTTCGTTATACTAGAAGCAATTAAGAATGATTAGGCATATATATTCAATCGAACAATAGACAAAGTTATAAGAGATTTTAGTGTAAGAAAAATATGCAGTTTTCCTTGATAAGATTCTTAATTTGTGTAAGTGTTATTAACATTTTATAGGACACAGCTTCTTAGATATTTTTTAACGCATATATTTTTCTTTGTAAGGACGTTTGTTAACAAACCTGTTGAATTTCTTGCTTATATACATACATCCTGCATTTATGATCTTTGAAAGGTTTACGCACTGTGAGATTTAGCTTACATATATCATGCTCATTCTATAACTTACACGAGTCTGATTACATTGTTTATTGAATTTAACTATCACTTTTAATTTGTATTATATTTATTACTGCCTGGATTATAAATGAATTTAAAGAATTATTTTGAATGTGATAGAAAATAAAATTTATAGGAAATTTATAGGAACTAATAAAAACCGATATACGAAATGAGAAAATTCTTGATAGACGCGGAAGTGGCGTGCACCCTATATTTATATGAAATAAGCTTCAGTCATGCTTGTGCCCCTTCAAGGTCACGGTTAGTGCTGTACTAACAGCTCCTAGCAATTCAGGCAACTAAAATTTGTAACAAATTACTTCGGATGTGAATAAACATAATTTAAAGAATTTTAAATTACATTTTTAACGTATCTTGGTGATCAACAGTTGTTTTCTCTACCGGAATATGTGAATAGCTTATATATACAACAAAATATGCGGATATTTTAGCTACCGATCAGTGTATACAAACTAATCAGAGATTTTTTTCCAAGTAATTATCTGTTTCTACCATTCATGAATAATAAATGTGAAATTAAAACTATCAATTAATATTAAACAATTTACTAACGTCATATTCTTTTTTTATAATATTTGCGAAAGATATCCTCCTTTTAGCACATCGAAATTATTAATTGAATCTCTTCTTGCGTCACCCTGAACATAAAATTGTTTCCAGGAATTTTGAAAAAAAATATTCAAACACGGATTTAAATTTTCTTCATATCATTGACTTTGCATGAATAATGTACTTAATTAAAAATATTACTGATGAAATGCTGACTAAATCGAAATTCCTAATGAACGGCATAAATTTTAAAAGGTTTTAAAACGCAATATGCTGTGGGTGCAAAACATTGCATCATAGCTATTAGTTATACATAAGTCATTAGAGGCTGTATTAGATCGTATTTATACATCCTTTAAGAATATATTAAGTGGGACTGTACTTTAATAATTACTTCATGTCACTGAATTTTATTATTCAATGCTTATAGGCTTTGAGAATTTAAGAGAACCACATTTTTTGGGAGGATATTTTTTCCGTGAAATACTTTTCATGCATTTCCAGATAGTTCAAACATTAGACAAAATAAGATTTAAATAGGTAGGAACTGCTTATATAAAAAAATATTAATTTTATTATTAAGTTCGTATAACAAAAACGTGGGTTTTTTTTTATGATGATTTACCATTGTTTGCTAAACCTAAATAAATAACTCCATTTGCTTCTATTTATCACTTTTTCCTTTGTTTCAAATGTTTTATTAAACTCAGTTTTCTTAACACATTCCTTCTGGCAATTAAGGTTTTTCATTAATTCATTATTAAATCTGGTGCGCTTGTAAGTAAACATTACTATGCATACATCTAACTGTTTAACAAACACCATAAAAATGGCAGTGAAACATTAACACTTCTAAAAATAAGTATTATAATATCCATCAAAAATTTATGAGATTTGATCATACTGCACAAATAGTAGGAAGGATGTCTGATTACATTAGAACTACAAATATGTATCTAACATCAGCTAATGTTTTTCTTTTTTTGTTATTACTAGTGACAATTCCTATTAACGATGATCTTATTATTAATTCTACGTATGAATTCTGTGCTAGAAAATATTTAGCAGGAAGAAAAATTAAATCAAAAGCAGTAAATATTGTACATGAGTATATAAATTTTGAGTTGACTGAAGCTGAAGTAATTAATATAAGCAATTGAAGCCATAGGTTACATATCAAACTATTACCATGAATGGAGTCAATAAATTTTCAATCGATTTCACTTTGGTTCCAGCAGTTCTTAGAACCTATAATTAGCTAGATATAAAACATATTTTTAACTATGCGTTGAATCATTTTTTTTTTTGGTCCGTAAATAAAACTCTGGTTAGATTCCACATTCGGTTAGTCCAATCAGTATAATTTTCTAGATTTATGTTTCATTACGGTATTTATGTCTTATTATTCGTAATTTGACATTATTCTAGTGAATTATTGGGCGCATTTGACTCCTAAACGGATTAATGTGACCGATTTATTTTCAATTTAACGATGACGTATTGATTGGTGCATTGAAAACTCTTGTATTTAATAATGCCGAAACCATATCTGTCCTACTCTAATGGGTACTCATTACATAATGAAGGTATAATTAGGATTTAAATTGCAACTTCCCAAAATCTTAAGTGCATTAAATGCAATAGCTGTAATTTACTATTATTTTATTCGATTAAGCATTTGTGCTTTCAAGAATTATGGCGACTCAATGTGGGAGTTTGATTGTTAAAGTGTGGTGTTCCATTAGGGCATGCTCCCACATATACAATTATCGTATGTTTTATTTTAGGTAAATTAAAATTACAGTAGCATAGTTACACCATGAATCACGAGTATAGCGATTTTAAATTCAAATAATTTAAAAAAACTTTAAACAATCAACATATTTTGTAAGAACAATAATAGTAACAATTTATAAAATTTCATACTTTTAGTATTAATACAAACATATCATTTCACTTTACAGATTTGTTTTCAATTTCCAATGTTTTCTTAAAGAAAAAACAGGCATATTTATGCCACGAGAGCGTTACTTTTTCCTTTTTCTTTATTCAAAAATATTGAATATTCCTATGATTTCGCATCGTTGAAAATCTCCTGTTAGATGGGGCAGCAGCTTGAAAGCTCGGTATATTCTATGCCTAAAGACTTCATGTGGGTTTTAAGTCTTTCTGGTGCACAGGAAGTCCTGCAGATGTATTCATTACAGATTTGCTTAATTTTTTTTTAATTTTAATTGAATCACCTGATGACAGCCAAATTACTCGTCATTTTAACTAACAGTTGGAGCTAACTGAGGATGAAAAACACTCTTCTACTTTTATTTGTGAGTAAAATCTTTAACTAGTTATCGTACCGTTAATAAACCGAGCTTAAGAATGTTGTTTCTTTAAAATTATTATTGGAGGAATTTATTTCTGAACAGATCTATTAATTTTTTTTTCCGAGTTAACTAAGCTTGACAGTGTTTTTAACTTCATCTATAATATTTCTTTGTTTTTCATTTTGCTCTGTTACATATTGAAATAAAGTATATTATTATTATTATTAATACCTAACTAATTAACTAATTTTAACTCCAATTAATGCGACATATTATGCCGGCAGATGTACGCAAATAAATAGTAGTATAAGAATTGGATACTTATACAAATACATAACAATAATCATCATCATACTAGTGAATTAAGTGAAACTGGATGCATTTGGGAAAAGCTCCAGCATATTGCAACAGGTTATTCCTAAAGATAATGGATAGTTTCAGGGTAATCTAGCGTTAAAGCTTTTGAACTATAATGGTCACTGCACGGCTGATAAATGTGCGCCGTTGTGAAACAAACATTCTTTGTACTTTTTACTGCTTTTGGACGAAATATCTACAAGGAATATGTTATGGTTTTCAGGGATTATTACGTATAAAAAAAAGATAAAAGTTCAAATCTTAATAGCTAAGAATTGCTTCGATTCCAAAGCGATGTTATTAAAATATCTAACTTGGATAATAAATATATTGCAGAGAAATAATTTAGGTAAAATTTAGAGATAAATTACATTACAACAGATCTGCACAGGTAAGAACAATGCTTTTGTAATAAAAAATTCATATGCTATACAATGCTATGCTATACTTTGTATATATAATATACTCTTATATTATGTTCGAGTAGTAGTTTTTTTTTATTCACATCTTTTTTTGTACATGACATCTCAATTGACAAATCAACATAATTTCAAAACAGAAACAGTTAATAAAAATCTCGATTGGGTGCGTTCACATACTAGATAAGAATAGATATCAAATTCTCAACATTGATCCTGACATTTATTCATGTTAAATAGGCCACTTATTTCTCCTATTTCCTAAAGATTGCTGAAAAATCATGGACTTCAGCTATGGGATTTTATCTTACAAAAATTTTTCCTTCCGTCAAGAGGACACGCATTTGATCCCTAACAAAACCCCTGCTGCAACCAAATTTGAATCCTGCAAAATATGCCACAGCAATACATTTATTTATAAACATTATCAATCATATTATTTTCTGAAGCGACATTTAAAAAAAAGAAACTTAAATTGGATGTTTTACATGCATTTTGAGTAAAGGTTTGAAAAGCCGATATATTGGTTTGATACTTTCATTTTCTATCGCAGTACAACTCCCTATTGCTTCCTATTGTTTGAGATACAAAAGTTTATTCATTTAATCTTTCTGAGAAAAATCGACTCTTAGGCCGTGTTCTCACCAAAAGCAACCGGCGACCGCAACGCAACAGCAACGACACTCGGCGCTAATGTTTAAATGCACGTGTTTCCACCTACTGAACGGCAACTTAACTGCAACGCAACCACTTGCAAATTGATTTCATTTAAACATTAGCGCCGAGTATCGTTGCTGTTGCGTTGCGATCGCCTGTTGCTTTTGGTGAGAACACGGCCTTAGGGCTTCAAGCAATTCGATCTTTTTCATGGGGTTTGTCTGTCGATGTCGTGTAAAATCAACGCATAAAACCGATTTTTATTATATTATTTTAATTAAACACATCTAACTATAGGTAGACTTGAAGAAAAAGAAATATTCGAACGATCAAGCCTGAGCGAGCAAGAGAGAAAATATCGGTAATGGAAGGGACCCAATACATTCCTTCTCGCTCGGTTAGGCTCGCATCGTTCGGATACTTTTTCCTTCAAATAACCTAAAACATAAAATTATGATGGGTAGATCTAAATTTGTCAAAATCTAAAGGAAATGGAATATAAACGGTAAAAGACAAATGCAAATTACATTTCTTCTTGTTTAATTTAAATGTACGGTGGATGTTTGTTCGCTGGTAAACTAGACAATATGTAACATCAAAGATCTTAAGATGAAACCTACTTCAGTTATTAATATTCACTGAACCTAAGTGTGATTTAAAAGGTATAAAGCTACAATTTTTAAAGAACAGGAAATAGAAGCTATATATTACATTACACCTGACGCCCAATAAATAAGTATTGAGCCTGTCATAATTATTATAAAATGTTTTGTTCCACTTTTGTAAAATTTTATTTACCTTATATTCATTTCAAATTACATGACGAGATCTGTAGGTAGCTAGATAAAAACACGTGTAACGGAACAACCGCTGCTAGAATATTTCATTACACCATAATAAAACGTTATCAGAGTGCCTAACTTGGTTAAGTTTTTGTTAAACATTAACGTTCTCCATTAAGAGAATGAAATTATAGCCCTATCCTATTGCCTTAACGTTTCCCATTATGTATTTACCTAAAGCAAATATTTATTTAAATAAAATAAAGTAACATCTATAAACAGTCACATGCTAGTTGTAGGTTTAATATCCAGCTTTCCAGTGTTTGTTAACAATATATATCCTCGTTCTTTAGCACTTGACGTGTTTATAATAGAAACATTTGCGGCAGCGCTTACAGATTCAGCGTTGACGTAAATAGGCAATAAAATAAAAAAATACACGGACGAAATTACTTCTTATTATCCAATTAACACTTATTAGAATTCCCACAGTATTTTCCACGGTAAAAAGGACGCATGTCTGTTATGTGCGGGCGTATTTTTAGCGACTACTTAGCAGAAGGTTGTCGGTAAAGGAGCAATGGAATTATTTTTATTAATTAATACAAATTCCGGACAGACCATCAAGATCAAGCGCTAATAATATTGTGCTTAGAATTAGGTATGCGTTGCATATAACAATACCAAGTTAATTAGCTCTTTTCATTAGCCCTTCGATTATACTGCATTCAAAACCAGTTTGTTGTCTTATCGTTCTATAACAGTTATATACTTATTGTTAGACTCCTTTGCACTATTATTGACGCAGTGGCCCAAATTTTGCTCTGTTCCATTTTGATTTTGAGTTTTTCTAAGGTCACGATGATAGTTAAAAAAGTTTTCTAAGTGGGAGTGCTTGACAAGTAAAGGGAAAAACAAACAATCTCCATTTGACGAAGTTTATTTAAAATGCACATTAGAAACACTCAGTCATACATGTTATCATAGATTGCCTTTTTTCACTTTTACGCTAGTAATTTCTTTTTATTATGTCAGGGTCTAGGTCATATCATTCCCTATTGACAAAAGCATTTCCTGGTAGATAGTCAAACGTAAATAGGTTTTGATTAACTTCAATTTCCTCTTTGGTTAGTTATGTTTAGGGAGACTTGGAGCGCTTTCCACACATTTGGAAAAATATTCTGCCAAAACTAGGGTAAATAACTTTTAGATTAGATTAGAATTGGGGTGGCCTATGGACGTGTTTCACCGCGAGCTTTTCAGTTCTATTGTAATCTCCTTTTCGCTAGAAAACGCTCTCCAATTTTTCCCTCTTAATTAGGCTTATTGTCTTTAGAACGGTTTCTTTGTGTAGCTGTTAGTTGTGAGGTTCTCCACGCCAAATACTAGAAACCTTGTCTTCGGCAGACCTTCACATTGGCACAGTACATGAACTGGTGTTTCTTCGTTCTCTTGACAGAACCTGCAGGTTGCGTCATCTACCAGACCTACGTTGTACATATATTAATTTAGTCTACAGTGACCAGTCAGCACATCTACTATTATTTTGACAGTCTTCCTATTTTTATTCAGCATCTCCATAGTAAATTCAGGCCTCTGCTCCCTTGGGAACTCTTCTGCCTATTTATGTCCCGGTGATTTTTGCCACCAATCTCTGGACTTATTATGTATCCATTCATTAATGGATTTTTTAATTTGCGATTTCCTAGTGCCGGAAGGAGGGCCAGCTCCAAAGAATGACCTTGACGAACCTCACTTGGCTAGCTCGTCCGCCGCCTCATTTCCTCTCACGCCCGAGTGGATTGGAAACCAGACCCTTTCCCTTTGGGTGCTCATCTCATTTAGGGTGCTTACCCAGTACCAAATCAACCTAGGAATTAATCGCTTTGTGTGCGGACTGACTGTCAGAGAGCATAGCGACGCTTTTACCTGGCTCGGTTCATCTTTATATTTCTCGAACACAATTGCAACAACCTCCGCTTGGAATACTGTTGTGTCTTTATGAAACTTACCGACAGAATTTTTAGGCTTCTTTGCGTATATTCCAGCTACCGTATTTCGTTTTAGTTATCTGTATACCAGTTTGAGTCCGTTCTTATTGGGGTATCGTCAAGATTTTCGCGGACGAAAAATAAGTTCTTCAATGCTCTCTTTATGAGTGCTTGTGTAAGTTCCATCAGTTCTTTCGATGAAGGCCATTTTGGTCGCTTGGCGAGAACATCATGGATTCGTGAACACGCGGGAGCTTCATTCAGCTCCTCGCAGAAATTTCTCGATGAGTCCCTTTTTTTGCCTTACAGATTTCTTTATTGTAGTGCGCCAATTTACTTTTGTGTGTATCCCAGCTGTGGTAGGATTAGGATCTGGCTTCGTTGAACAGCCTGCGAACCTCGGCCCTCACTAATTTGGCGCCTTTACAGCGTTTTTTTCTTTCTGGGCAGTTTTCCATATATGCTGCTATAATGGCATCATGCACTTGCTCTGCCGCTAGTTCTAACCCCTCTATTCTCCACACCGGTCCCGTATCTCACTCAAGAGACCTTGCCCTCGCCAGTTTGTCTTTCTTGTATTTCTGTACGTGGCATCGGTGAGAGTGACATTTAGATTATATCTAATGTGTCGATGGTTTGAAGATGATGGTTCTTCTGACACATGCCATGTTTTCATACCGCCATCATCCTACCTGACCAGAGCGTACGTCTAGCACTTCCACTCTGAATCTATTCTAATCTAATATTGAAGATGGTATTTGGAGACACGAGTGGATGAAAGTGCTATGTCGCATTTTTGAAAAACTGTCTTTTTGCATGAATGAAGGTGTTATGTACTTATCTTTCGCATAGCACTATCGAAAATTCCGGAAATTCAAGAACACTGGAGTTTTGTGAATGCATAACGGGGTTATGTTACACTACTTTTGAGTTTGAAGATGGAAGAACCTTAATATATGCAAAACTTTGATTTTGTAACATAACACCTTCATCTACTCGTGTCTTCATTTGGTATTCGAGAAATCCAGTAGAAGGGTTCTATCCAATCCTTATTTAATATTATTAACAACCGCTATCGGCCTTGGCCATGTGTAATATATCAATAAGAAATCAAAAGCTACGTCACTCTTAATATTGAGTGTTTTCTTACAATTTAAAAGTTTAAAAACATTATATAAACTAGAATAGAAAAAATCTACTAAGACATTGCGGAAAATGGAAATTGGATAACCTTAAAATTTATATAGGTTTTATGCATTTTAAACGAACTGAGCTAGGGGAGTCAGGCGAGGAGTCCGTTTTCACATTTAAAGTGTAACCTATGACGGATTAGCCTAGTTCGATGGTATATACACATGCTATGCCCATCTGGTATTCGATATGTAGCAATTTTCGAAATCGATTTAGCGGTTGTAGAGTTTAGTTTAGATGAACGAACATGCAAATCACCTCACATTCTTTGTTTGAACCATTAATACAGATCCAATTAATCATTACAGATTGTTATTTCTGAAAAACCGGTCATCGATACAAGTCTATCGAATTTGTCCATAAATCTATCGGCTATTTATTTTTGTTATTTCTTAATCCCTGATCCTACATTGCAAAAAACAAGAAATTAATATTGATATGGAATAGACGAAAAGCACTGAGAAATCATGACAATCGATAATGATCACATTGTGAAAAAAATCTACTAAGAATTAAAGTGCGGACCTCGTGACATCTGTAGCCATCTTAAATTATCTTGCATTGTAAGCATTAAATGCACGCTTACAGACTTACATATAATCTTATAGGCGTTACAGGTGTGCATAGAATCCCTCCATAAGATATTAGGGAATTACGTTTATTATTGTTAGTATGTTATTTGCAGGGAAATACATACATCTGGCACAATGATTAAAGTGTAATCATCTGGGTATTAGTTACAAAAACAAAACCGATATACATTCAAAACAATAACTGCGGGTCCTTGGATAGTAAT
>RXPK01001960.1:0-75746 GCA_004143645.1 Protaetia brevitarsis | reverse complement strand
GATGCTCATCTACCCCCATTTTCATAGTTCTTTCTTAAATACTTTTCCTCAAGCACTTCTTAATAAGATTTTTTTTTGTTATATAAAACATATTTTTTATTTAAGATTACCTTAGATAAGAAAAATCTTAAAGAGTAGCTTCGTAGGTGTTTTAAGGTTAAGGATACCTTAGGGAAAAAAAATACTTGATAAAAATTGAAGGTTTTAGCACATGTTTGTCGTTTTGGATATCATTAATCTTTTATTAAATTAGTTAATGGGATGCAGTAGCAGATATAGAGGATTTTTGGATTATATAAATATATAATGTTAGGCAACCGAAACGGTAAATCAAGCGCTTTTCACCACTGGTATAAAAATGTTACAACACTTATACCATGTAATATACAATAGTTGATACACACGCAGATTTGAGGTTTATCCGCATTATTCAAAAACTTTAATTGCACTTGTTGAAAAAGACAAAATAGTTGTATGAATAACGACAAAGTATTTACAAATGCAAATTTTGAAGGTACAATATTGCAAAAAAAACACTTTGAAGTAGAAGATTCTTTTACTCTTAATGTGTAAATAATAGGAGATTCATACTTAAAAATATGTACTTTATATTCTATTGTGTATAGATGTGTATTCAGTCTACACAGATTTCTAGCCATACTAATCAAACTAACAACTCAAAAATTTTGGGAATATCAAGCCTCTGTGGCTTATTTGCTAGTATAAGTCAATTTACTTGAATTAGGTGTTTGAGTTGTGTACTAAAATAGAGGCTAATAATAGTTACAGATATTGTATTTTATCGAATTTATTAAATATTTGTAGACTTTTCAAAAGTAAACACGTAATTTTATTCGTCATTTATTAAAATACCACAACATTTGAAGAACAGCTGGGTAGGTACTCCTTGCAGGATATCCTATGAACGATTTGATGTTTATTCACAGGATACTCAACGTTTTATTTAAGGAAGGACTCATACAAAACGTACCGTCAAAGACAAAAGTTTTAACTCAAGTTTGACATAAATAGGGATAGAATCATTGGAGTTTCTTCATCAGTATTTCGGTATTTCTCTCTTTAATGTTGAGCCAAGACTTGTCTTCGATAAATAAAAAATTCGATAAATGTTTATTTGAAGGATTTGAAAGTTGTACGCTGATCATTAATAAATAGACGACACTTTTAATATTATAACAAATATATATTGGACATTAACTTGTTCACATGTTCTCTACACTTATAACAACAACTCTCTATTATGTCATTGTTACCAACTATTAACTATGAAAAATGGTAAAAACATTAGAATACAAAATTTACCAAATTCATGTTATTTATCATATATTATTACTTAAGTGTCATAGGTGCTTCAATCAGAAGATTTGTTGACAAGAGTCACTCAACATACTATTAAATATAAAACATTTCTAACATACAATTGTATATATTGTATTTTGACACACCACACATAACATACCAGGTAGCAGAGTGACGTTTAATAGACGTCAATATGACGTAATATGTAAGTCCATTAAACGTCATTTTACGTCATTCTACTACCTGGGATATACTTAACTAATTTCAAATACATACACAGTGTAATTGGACACACCGCACACGGCATAAAGTTATCTAACAATTAATTTGCTTTCGTTCTTTCTCTTGGGTAAAACTTTATACGTATAATATTATATGCATTTGATTTGATACATTTTATTTTCTTCTTCGCAGCATCTGACGGAGACTTGCCGATATCGCCCCTGCTGGGAGTGGTGATAGGGGCCGCTTTCACCGTGATCATAACGGTGCTATTGATAATCGTAAGAGTCAGACGAAGCCAAGGACAATCCGAAGGTACTTTAGAGCAAAAATTATTGCGGTTCTAATCAACATACATTATCATCCACCAAGCCTTTGTTGAGGAGTGCCTCGCCAAGGGACAATAACGATGAACGTGATCCGGATGTGATCCCTGCTAAATACGGTAAACTAACTGATGATGGTAATGAGAATAATAACCAATTGCACTGTATTATCCTTAAAAAACAAGAAATCTGATCTCATCGTGTAGAAAGAAGTTGATGCAAATTCTCTATAATCTCTTGTATAGATATTAAAAAAGAAAAGAAAACAAGGATATCCGATGACTCTCTCTGTTTCTACTTTAGGCTCTCCGGATGGTGAAAGCGATAGACAAATTGGAAAAACGAATGGACCTCCGGGTGCTTCACTAACTAAATTGCCGATGTCACCTAGCTATTCGCAGACCAATATGCCCACGTCTCAATGGGTCAGTCCGGCAGCTGCTCCAGTTATGGATTCTCTGGTAATTTTTCAAATTTCTACCCAATTTATATATTGCTGTGTTTCATAAGAGGAAAGCTATCAACCATATTAGATGTAATTATTATTTTATGTTTGTAAAACAGTTATTTGCACCAGTTTTCCCTAATAACAAACTTAGTTAAGTAGAGGCTCAGCTTAAGGTGAACCTTAAGGTGAATATGTTTTGTACCGTCGAAACTAGGAATAAAGCTTAGCTAAGTATTGAAAACGGATGGCAACAGTGTCAGACAGTGTGAAAGTGACTTGTAACTTGTAAGTTTTTGACAGAAACACATAGAAAGAGAAGAACGTTGACTTTTAATTATTGATGTGAGTTTTCGAGTTTTCATTATTGTTGTCAGATCAGTCTCAGGAATATTAACAGCTGATTCATAAAAGCAACACTATTATTGCTGAAAATTTGTTGTTTAATTAGATAAAACATAAACTGTATGCATTCGTGGTCATAGGAATGGTTATTTCGTCTTAGGTTACATGGTAAACTTAAAATTATTTTTTATACCTACTCACACATCAAGGATATTCAATTTCAGCTTCAATCAGGTTTAGTATAAATAATGTTGTACATTTGGTTACCCTAAATCGCCGGAAAAATTTAAGTTCGTCAAACGTATGAAAATATTCTGCCCTTTCATTTACTTGTCTAGGTATACCACAAAAAAATATATTTAACTCGTCCAATTCATCATCATCTTCAAACATTATGTTATTTATTACGTGCCATTTTGTTTCAAAAATGTACAAATAATAAAAATCCCCACAACAATAAATAAAACACCTCGAAAACACCGTAATACAACAAATAAAAGTCTTCTTTCACTTGCCGCAATACTTGTCATTTGAAACCAAAAGTGAGGTTAACTGGACCTTAAGCCGGGCAAATCTTCGGCTTATTTTGAATAACACTTAACTGGTCCTTAAACAGTGGTGCAAAACGAAATCATAGTTTAGGATCTACTTAAGTCTTAAGTTAAGCTTAAGTATAACCGGTGCAAATAGCCGTAAGTCAGTATAATTTGGATTAAATCGTATTAGTAGTCATGGAAGTTGAATATAATTTATCGTCTGACAACTGTACGATAGCCTGGTATCCTAGGTATCTATTTTAATTGAATGGGGTAGTGACTCAATGTAATTCGTTGAAAGAAAATGAATGAAAATCCTTGGTTATCGTGGGTTGTTGATGAAAATTAAAAAGCTGTGTCATGAATTAGTGAATTAAACCATATTGCTGTGGTATATCTGGTATCGAAGGGGATAAATTCACAAATTTGGCGTTTACTATACCTGGGTACATGGTCTACATAGAATCATACATGTGTTTGCTGTTCCGAGTCTAATCATACACCATGAATGTAACGGAGGAGGTCTGTTTCCCTGAATTTTTGTGGTACCGATGTTATTCTCCTGATCTGAGCCTTTATGTGAATATACAAGCTAATCTGGATTGTCATGACAAGGAAATTCCTCTGGAGGTATTCTGGCGTCTGTGTAAACCGATACACGAGGTATCTGGTCAAAGCATTGTTTAAATTTTTATATAAATGAAGGTATAACTTTGATAGTATTTTGAGGTTATTGTTATTTCTTATGAGATTGAAATTTTGAGTTTTTATAAGTTGGTAGACGTGGTTGGTAGCTTTCTATTCTCTTTTGATAGCGGGGGATATTTTGAAAGTTACTTTTTTAATTAAAGAATCTAAAATTATACTGGATAATTGATAATATTTGTTTTGAACATTCCAAATAAGTATACTCACCTTGAGTAAGAGTTCTCATACTCATTATATGTTTCCTATATAAATTTGTTAATAAATTATACATGTTATTAATGATTACATTGTTTTATTAATGAAAGCTCATATGTCAATCATTATAGGACATAGAGGAAGGTATCTGCAGATCTAATTAGAAAGTTGGTTATTTATTTATTTTTCTTTTCCGTAAAAACCTTAGCCGGAAAAATCACAATAATATATACTTTTAATTACCAAAACGAAAATACTCCATACATTAATTATAATCGGCTGTTTGCGCCGTCTGTGATTAACATTTTAATTAACTAATCAAAGATTAAATTTAATTACGAATTAAATATGAATAGGATTGCACCGAACAAATTTAATTAATGATTACTTAATTAAAAAGTTTGCGACAGAAATATAGGTTGGTAGTGCGTTAAGTTTAGTTTTTAGTCAAAAATTGTATTTATATTGGGAACACTGCTCCATCATAATGAAAATTGCCGTTATGCGAATGCGCGATTTTAAGCGGCATTTGAAAGTTATTGGAATTTAAGCTGAAGCAAATTGCTACAGAGTTAGATATTGAAATAAAAAAGTTGAGTAATAGTTTTAAAATGGAAATTAATATGTGAATGCAGGTTTTTTTTTTTTCATTATGCAATTCTTTTATTTGTTTGTTCTGCAAATGCTCCAATTTTTGATACTTTATTTGACCTCTGCTATTGCTTGTTATAATTATTTTATTATTACCATCATTTCCTTATATATTTTGTTCCTTTTATTTAATAAATAAATGGTTAATTACATACACAATATTTCTTTTAAAAAAATCAAAGTGATAATGCATTTAGAGTAAATAAAATATATTTCGTTTATACAAAAGCCAAAGAAAACAAATACAAAAAAAAAATGTTCAAAAGTTAATTTCTATATAGCAATGAATTACAAATTGTTGAAATAATCATTAACTAGTAATGCCTGTGTCGCAGCAGGTACATCATCAACAGCGTCATAATTAATCTCATGAAGTTATCCATTTAAAATTTCTTGATTTAATTTTTCTTCATTGATTTCCTCTTCACCCACATTTATGGCTATATTGTGCAATACTGAGGTACCAACTATTACTGCCATAAAGGTATCCAGCTTTAAGCGACAACCGTACGGCAGTATTGGAAAACATTCTTCTTAAAACATGCTTTCAATGACATTCAGTGTTGTAATATGGCTTTCATTATAACGATTTTTCACAACTGTTTCAGAATTTAACAATGGGGTCAATAAATATGTTTTTGAGGCATATCCACTGTCGCTTATGGAAAAGAATAGATCGTTAAAGTATGTATTCCCTGGCCATCGTACTACGATATCCATTATTTTTAAATTAGCATCATATAAACATTGTGAATTTATAGAAAGATATCCTTTCCTATTACGAAATACCTCCGGATCATTCCCACCTGAAACCACAAGTAATCCTCAAATACATTTATTGTTAGTTTTTTATTTCGGGAATTAATTTTTGATTTACCTTGGACTTTCTAAAACCCTGCCAAATATACACTTCTAGCACGCCGCTATTCCTTGTCCTAATCTTCAAAGTGAACACTTTAATTAGCTAACTATTTTAATTTACAGTCACAGATATTTGTATTATAACCAAAAACCGTTCAAGTTTTATCTGAGAAACATCGGATTAAGGCAGTCTCAAACCCTGTAACTAGGTCAAAACTAGTTAGGGACTGCAAACAATTCCTCATGCACTGGCACGAGACAACACGGTGTCTCTGATTTGGGGTGCCGGGACATGAGGATTAAAGGGCAACGAATAGCCGATGAACTAGCCGGAGGGCTTTAAGAGCATTTCATGGGTCCAGAGCCGTAATGTGGGCTTACTAAAGATTTCGCAAGAAGGGAGATCTGGACCTGGTTAGATAAAGAAAGTACAAAGAAAATGGAGGTCGACGAGGTCAACTCCATACGCAAAACGCTGATAGGGGATTGGTAGATGGTAGTTTCTCTATAACCTACTCAAGCGCAGTAGAAAGGACGTTAAAACCATTACTGGGTTGTTGTAACTGAACGACTGTCCTCTGGAAAAGCATCTAACAACACAGGCCGTGTAAGCGAACCGTTGTGTAGAGGATGCGAACTACAGGAGGAACGAGTTTATATTATCTGCACATGTGAGGACTTAAGGTACTCAGGCAGAAATATTCGGGAGAGATCTATTGGACCCTCGAAGGTCCTCAAGTTTCCACTGGGCAAGATACTGGGCTTTATAGAGCACCCCAAGCTGCTCGAGTGGAAATAAGAGAATCAATAGGGATGGTACAATAAGCACAAGCTCAAGTGCCCGGACATCAAGTGCCCCCCTTAACTTAAATGATGAAATGATGGAACAAAAACCGCATAACATAACCTATAATCGTCTATAAATCAGATTGTAACAAAGAAACTACGCTTGCGCGCAACTTTACTTATGAGTTAATTCGTACCTTGGGTACTGATTAAAGATAATCACGAATTAAGGATTTAATTATTAGTTAGCAGTCGGTGCAAGGGAATTTAAACTTTAATTATAATTAAATTTTAATTATAACTTAATCACGAAGGGTGCAAACGGCCGCTAATTTTAGAACTAGAAATTGATAAATTTCAAGTTCTAGAAATTGATCAATAAATTAACAAATGTAAAACCAGCTTTAACAACAAGATGAACAAATCTGTAGGTTTACGGCAAAATATTATAGTTACTGCAAGGGATGTAAAGATAAAACGTTTCTAACAATAAAATAATTTCATCTAACTCTCTAGTACCCTATTATATCCGATTTAATGCCCTATTCATTTCCAGTATCATCAGTATAACAATCCAGTGGCGATGGTGGGTACCTTTCCGAGGGATTCAAGACCGAAGGACCTTCGCCTGGGGAACGGTAACAACACCTCTTCATTACAAAGAACAGCTGACTTAGAGCTAAACGGATTAGCCATAAAGGAGAGACTCATGGCCAACCGCTTACCGGAAAGTTGTGTCTAAATAAAAGATGTGCTTCTGTTTCCGTCGTTCGGTTCTCCTTTTTTTACCCCCCCTCTTATCTTCTATACGATCGACAGACGAATCGAAACCGCTTTTTGTAAATACCGTCCAGGACTGTTATGTGCGAAATGAAATAGGGACGAATCGCGTTGAATCCATTTTAAAATAAATAAATAAAATGAAACGTTTAAATGGACGTCTGTGTAAATATATGTGTATAGTAAATATTAATTAACTAGTTGTTGTTGAAGGGAAAAAAAATATGCTTGGTAATAACTTGTTTAATAAAATACCTATAGATGATTTATGGACAATTCATAATGATGAGACGTTTTATATATGCAGGATTAGCAAATAGTATGAGGACATAGCATAAAGTTTGGATACATTGCTCTAGCTAAAACACTATTTTTTTTTCTAATATACTATTCCATGTGATGCAGACTTTATGTGCAATAGCCGTGTAAAAAAAATTGTTGAAATAAAATAGAACTAGCAGTAAAATGCTATATACAGTGTGAGTCTGTAAACTGGAATAAATTCAGTAAAGCAAAGACAGTATTTTTTCCGGAAATATGCTCAGACACGTCGATTAGTATTTTAAATTGCCCACTTTTTCATCTGAGAAATTTATACAGCGTGTCCTAAATTTGAGATATGACGTCATCGACAATTTTTTTAAATGGCAGCCCTAATTTTTTTATAACTATTCTTAAACATCAAATTACACATGTGTACCAAATTTCAAGTTTTTATTCCTTGTCATTAAAAGGATATTTAACAATAACTATTTCGAAAAATGAAGAAATCTGATTCACCTCAATCATATCTCTTCTACCATAAGTGTTCAAAATGTTGTCCATGTACTTCCTGACAATACCCTAAAGGGAACCGAAAACTCATTTTTGAACATTTCTAATTACTTCAGCGGAAATTAGCCTACACACTCCTGTCTTATTCGTTCTTTCAACACCTCAATATTTTCCGGTTTGGTTTTAAAAACTTTGCCTTTCAAGTACCCCCATAAGAAATAGTCCATTGGTGTTAAATCCGGAGACCTGGGTGACCATTCAAAAGGTCCTCTTCTACCAATCCATCCGCCTAGAAACACATCATCTAGATACTTACGGACAAGTATTGCAAAATGAGGAAGCGCGCCGTCTTGTTGGAACCAGATGTTTCTATTCTGGACATCAGCTTTAAGCGGATCAGGGAATAGAGTAGCCAAATTCGGAACTAGTTCTTCCTGCAAGAATTCTAAAATCTTCGCTCCATTGAGATTTCTTGGAAGAAAATTGGTCCTATTACTCGATCACCAACAATGCTTGCCCAAACATTGACTTTTTCTGGATGTTGAGTGTGGCCTTTCCTCATCCATCGTGGGTTTTTGTCTGCCCAATAACGACAGTTTTGACGATTTACCTCACCGTTTAACATAAACGTTGATTCGTCAGAAAATCGAACGTTTTCTATGTTTACAACATTTCTGTTTAGTAGATCCATCATTTGTTCGCAAAACTGAAGTCTTCGATCCGGATCATCTTCGGTGAGTTCCTGGAGGATTGCCAATTTATGGGGATAAAATTTGTGCGCTTTAAGAGTTCTTGCCACCGAAGACTGGCTAATTTCGAGTTCCCTACCTATCAGCCTACTGGAGATATAAGGATTTTCTTGAACAGAAGGAAGTACATTAAGTTTTACTTCTTCATTGATCGCACTCTGACGATGATTATTTGTTTTCCTTAAATGCCCGTTTTCCCGAAACTGTTTTTCAATCTTGCTTACGATACTTTGAGATCTGGGTGGTAAATCAGGATACTTCTCTCTGAATAAATGAGTAACTTCATTTTGTGTTCTCGTCCTATCTCCGTAGCTAATCATCATTAAAATTTCAATTTTGTGGGTTTCAGTTAAATACGGCATTATGGTCGATTTTTCAACAAACGGTGTTTCTCACGAAACGACAAACTAATAAGTGTCCTCGCTCAATACGAGTCGAATACTAGCTTTCACTTCTTACTTATTTTTATTACCTTGTTTTTTGACATTGTGATAAGACGTCAACCTGGTTTGACAAAAAAAAAAAGATAAACAAAAACCCTTTGACGTGCCATTTTTAAACTTCAAAAAAATAAATTTCAATCAGATTTCTTCATTTTTCGAATTAGTTATTGTTAAATATCTTTTTAATGACAAGGAATAAAAACTTGAAATTTGGTACGTATGTGTAATTTGATATACCTTTAGAATAGTTATAAAAAAATTAGGGTGCCATTTTAAAAAATTTGTCGATGACGTCATATCTCAAATTTGGGACACGCTGTATAAAATATTCTCAGATGAAAAGTGGCAATTTAAAATACTAATCGACGTATCCGAGCATATTTCCGAAAAAAAAATACTGTCTTCGCTTTACTAAATTTATTCCAAATTACAGACTCACACTGTATATACTTATGTTCGATGTTGCTATGGTCTCATATTTCTTAATTGTCCTGTGTATATACATATATAAATAAAAATGAAGATTGTAATTTTTGACTGTACATATCTGTAATTACACTTGTTGTCATATAAAAGAGATGTATAAAGCGAAGAAAAAAATCTACATTTTGTAAATTTAATAGACTTAAATATATGCGTATAACGTATTTGTTATTTTCGAATATCGAATACAGAGAATGTTTAGCGTTAAATGTTTGTGACTCCCTATTGCAATAACATGATGCATTTAAATATCGTCGTTTTCATACAAGTAAACCTGCTGTCATGTAATTGTAAAGTGAAGTAAGGTTTGGATGCAAAAGTATGTGTTTTATTTTTTACTTTGTTAAAGGGTAAAGCGTATCACATTATATCTAAATCTGAAGTGTCGACTGGTATAAAATCATGACAGTGTTTCAGCCTTCCTATATACCAACACAACATATCACAAATCCATGAAAAAGGTTCTTTGATTTGCATTTGAAAAATTCATTGTCAAAAAAAAATTGAGGACTCAAAACGATTTATATTTTGAAAAGTATATTAAATAAAAAAAAATACACGTGAGAACTCAATAAGATATAAAAATTGAAAATTCTTTTATTGTATAATTTAAAAATTATCGTTTTATTATAGATAAATTTATTATATGCCATTGAAGATGTTAAAGGAGAACGAAACGTTGCAAGTAAAAAAACAATAACAGATGATTTGAGAAATTTTTATTTAGATCTTTAAATTCCGAAGATTAATGAGATACAATTATAATTATAAAGAGATAAAAAATCAAGAATTTATCTATAGAAATGATTTTACGAAATCCTAGTGCAAAGAAACTATTAGAAGCGGTATATACCATGCATGGAAGTCATTGTGAATCAATAAAAGTATTACTACAACTTGATATTTATGAGCAGTATGCTCGAATAAGAAAATCGATATTTCCAAATTTTATATAAACACATTTCATGATTTATTTGATACAATAAAAATACCTCATCTTCCAAAATGATTCTATAAAATACAGTGCGTCCGAGAGAGGATTTACAGGGACGGCTCTAGCCCATTGCATTTTCAAAATATTTAACTTTCTCCTGAATAGCTAAAGACATATCAACCACGCATAAGACTATTACATATCAACTTCTTTATCTTTACTTCAGTTACAGGCTGTATATTTACTATATTCCACTTTACAAATGCAATTTAGTAGTATGTTACAAAACGTATTACACTATTACATATCTTTACGAATTTATTGGTTTCTGAATGCGCATACATTATAAATGTTTCTATGGGATCTGTTATAAATAATGATTATTATTATAACGTCATGATTTCTCAATATTAATAATTTAATAAATACGAATCTTCGTATCCCTAATAGCCAAATTTAAATTTCCCGCCAGAATTTTTCGTGAATTCAACGTAAAGGCATTAAAATCAGTATTAATGTAATACAAAATGGTGGGGAATTTTATGTATCAACGTTGAAGTTACTAAGAATAATTGCGGGAAATTTAAATTTGGCTATTAGGGATATAATTAATCCTTGAATATTTTATTTTTTGAGGTTGAAATAAATCTACGGATTTTTTTAATTTAGATTTAGAGGCCAAGTGTAAAGACGAAAATATTTTTTTAAAAAACTAGACTTAAAATTTTATTATGATATTTTTAAATAATAATTTTTAAAAAGGCAAAAATAAAATTTCCGAAATTTAAAAGCATTTTTATTTCAATTTTAAAATTAAAGATCGACATACCCAAACAAAAAAAAAATTAATGAAGAAAATATAAAACCGGTTAAATAAGTTCAAGAAATTTATACCATTTAGTTGAAATTTTGTTATTATTATTTTGTTATAATGTTTAAAAAGTTAATGCTGTCGTTTCCTTAAATTTCAATTGAAAATTTTAACCTAGGAGTGATGAGAATTAAATTTCTTAATTAAAATTGGTCTTCTAATGCTGTTCTGTTACAAAACCCTGCTACTTTAGTAGTGAAAATAATCGAATGATTTATTGAATCAAGTGACCCATAATCGAATATTCATTCATCTGAGGACTTTTTTTTTAATTTATCATTCTTCTGCTCAATTATTCATAATTTATACTTAAAGAACTTTTCTTTTTCAATTATTGCTGACTTCATATCGATTATGAATGATTCATTCAATTATATCGAGTGATAGATACTTTATTCATTCATCCGAGGGAGGACTTTCTTTTAATTTATCATTCTCCTGCTCGATTATTCATAATTTATATTTAGACAATCTTTTTTTTATTATCACTGATTCCATATCGATTATGAATGATTCATTCGATTATATTGAGTGATAGGTATTTTATTCATTCATCCGAGGGAGGACTTCTTTTAATTTTTCATTCTCCTGCTGGATTATTCATAATTTATATTTAGACAACCTTTTTTTATTAGCACTGACTCCATATTGATTATGAATGATTCAATTGATTATAATTATCACTCAATATAATCGAATAAACATTCACAATTGAATTCTTGAATGATCAATAATCGAATGATTCCTTTTCCACCATTCAATTATGTCTACTTTTAATCTACATATCTTTTAAAGAAAATTATTTCAAAATCTATTGTATTGAAAAATTCTTCTACATACTTTGTAACGATTGAAATTAACTAAGGAAAATTTACATGCATAAGATACAATATGATTGTTCGCTCTAAACCTAAATTAAACAAAATCCTAGAATAGGTATATAATTAATTAGATCAGATACATTATTAAGGATATCGATGGTATCACTATAAATGTAATTCCTATCATTCATATCGTGCTGTTTCATGGAAGCACAAGCATCGATACATATAAAAAAAAGCAAATTTATAACTAGGTCGAGTATATTTTTAAATAGACATTGGAAATATTTTTAAAACCACCATTCTAAACAGATGTAAAAAAAAATATTTGCTTGTTATTGCTTGAATCGAAATAAAAAAGTAAATATTTTGTAAGTATTTTCTCGATACTGTTTTAAAGCTGTCAATTCCAGACACAAAATAACCTTTTTTAATAGGTTTTTTGTAGTATCGTCTGTTCATTTTCACAGAAAATAGAATAGGTATTTTCGATCACACAAAATATGATGTTTCCATTAATGTGTACTTATATAAATCCGTAAATCACAACCTTGGTGTATGTGCATTCAAATACATATCTAACAAAAAAAAGTATTACATAAATTTACATCTCCGAAAAAGAACAATAATTAAAGACTAAAGTGTAGACAATAAATAAATCAACTACTTATTAGGTATTAATAAATTAAAAGAACAACACTGAACAATATCTCGTTGACATATCACAGCACACACAGTATAACCTATAAACCCACGCATTTTAAAATTATCAAATCGTTGTAATAAAAATATCCATATTAAAATATAAAATAACTGTCAAGCACTGCACTGCTTTCGAAACGTGCAACATTTTACATGCGTCCCACAACATAATGCAAAACAATACAATAATACATATCCTCCATCTCCATATTTTATTTTTAACTCTGCGTTCGCAAAAACACAACAAAGCCGTATCATAAATTCATATCCCAATTGTCGTTTGTTGCAACATAAAATCCAATAGGATGTCACAAACGGCGTCACCCGAATTTATTTAGAAATTTGTACATGTATATCGTTATTCCTATACCGTATTCTAAACAACAATCACGCATAAAATTTTACGATAGTTAACTATAGTGCCATATGTGTACGATACGTTGCATATCCGAAATATTGAACTGTTCCCAAATATGGATCGTACGGAGGTACGGAAGACAAGAAGTGTTGGTCGTCCAATAAATTGCGGAATTTCGTTGAAAACAGGGTGATATCGGGAATGTTAAAAAAATGGATAATAATATAACGATTGAATAATAGAAAATACGCGTGAAATAAGTCAATACAGTGGGAAAATAATATCGAATTTCGATCAATTATTGTGTTCTCTGCAGTACGTGTTTCATCCAAGTTTGTTGTAATTTCTAATTAAGTTGTGAATATTCTTTTAAATATGTAGTGGAAGGACAAATATGCTTTTTGTATTAATTAGCGTTATTTTTAGAATAAAACATGCTCTGATAATTTAAAAAATATATAATATGTTAAAGCATATTAGCTCTGTTCCAAACAAGGTTTAGTAGTAATCCTTGGAAACATTTGGAGCGATTAATTTTGGAGTATGCATTCGCCTGACCGTTTTCAACGATTACTAACACTTATTTGAACTAAGACATTGTTTACATATCTGGTAAATCAATTTATTAACAACCCTGTTAACAAATTTGTATTAAAATAAACATTACATTTCGTCAAAAAAAAATATTTTACCAAAAAAGCAAATCGTATCCCTAGTAGCAAAATTTAAATTTCCCACAATTATTCTTAGTTACTTCAACAGAACAAAACATCAAAGTAGGTAAGCTTGTAATCTAATACAAAATCATTGGTAATTTCATATTTCAATGTTGAAGTTACTAAATATAATTGCCGCAAATTTAAATTTTGCTACTAATATTTGTAGTGATTTAAAATGTATGTCAAAAATAACCTCACCTAATTGTGAGAATAGTCATATTGCTATTTTAATTTTAGTCAGTAATATTTAATCTAATTTAGTTAATTCTGTGCTTATTTAAAACAGTCCTAAAACGTAGAAAATGTTATTCGAATTTTGTCCAAAACAATGTGCATGTCTGGTTGCATAATCTGAACAGCTGTCAAATAGCTGTCAAATATATTAATCCAAATTCTATTTATTGCATTATAACAATATACCTATATTTTATTGTAAATTTGAAGCTTCCTAAGGCAAATTGATGTTGAAATTTATTATTTAATTTTTAATGTTATATTTATCTACATCAATATCCCTTCCTTTTGGGGTGAATACCGGTTTTGTAAATATTAGGAATTTTTGGTTTTGATTCTAATTGAAATTGGCACAATTGAGTTGGTATGGTTTATTTGCATTCAAATTATTGGCCTTTTTAAAATTAGTTTGGCTTTTGCTCAATAGATGATTCTACTGATATTGAATTAACGGTAATTTTTTAAATATATTTCGCAAATTTAAACTTTGCGATGGAATAAAAATTGTTTAATATAGTATATGGATCCACAAATATGATATTCTTCACGTATACTTACTCTCTTATTTTGCTTCTTACTAACAATAAGTGATAGAAAGATAAAACTCGACATTTTTTCACACATAAGCGTTGTGTTTGTTTTGCATGTACTTATATAATTAAGCTGTTGGTACATCAATATATTACAATATAATTGTATTATTACACAATAATTTTTATTTAAAACAAGTACATTTTGAGTGGAACGTTGGAGCAGAGCACATGCACAACATACCCCTCCGGCATCTGCTGGATACTAAACACCTACACTTTGATACTAAATAAGAATAGGGAAAGATTATCTGATCACTGCTAGCATCTGGTATACCTTTTTAACTAATAGTTTGCTAACAAATGTCTTACCATCTCGTACATATTATGTAATACCTAGTAAATATTGATGAGGTTAAAAAATTAAAATCGATATAACAGCGGTTGTTATGATGTAACAAAACAAAATGTAATTACATTAATTCGTAAAATTATTTGAATATATTTCATTTCATATTATTATTAACATTAAAAATCATATATTTATATTGCTATGTTATTTTTAAGTTAATTTTAGAATTCTATCTATTCGCAACGACAATGCTTAACTGGTTGCATATATTATAGGTGTCAAAATGTAAAATATATTTTAAACTACACCAAACTAAAATACTATAATGATAAAAAAGTATCAGGTTTGTATTATTTTTCATTTACCCGTTTTGCATTGGTAACATGAATGTTATTTTATGCCCAGGCAACCAAACTTAAATTTCCCCGCAATTATTTTTAGTGACTTCAACATTAAGTCATGAAATTACTAACAATTTTGTATTACATTAACAGTTATTTTAACACCTTTGTGTTGTAAGTTACTAAAAATAATTGTGGGAAATTTAAATTTGGTTACCTAGGTGTTGTGTATCTTCTTTAGATTGTTGGGCGAGTTTCACAAAAATTTGTTGTTATTTAAAGTTACCAAACACACTTTTCTTGTCTTCAGCAAAAGTTGGTAAAATATTTTTGTGAATGACGGGATGTATATTTTAATAGTTAGGCGAGTTATGAGAATGCGTGAGTCTTAAAAGACACCATTGTTACATAATTGCTGTTCTTCCTCTAGTTAGAATATTTTTAAAACTTTTTTATGTGTTTAAAATACTTTCACGTTGATAACTTGTTTAATTTATATAATTTATTCCTTATGAACAACTATATATGGAAAAAATGAATAAATAAGAATTGTTAATATTTTCTTTTATTGTCAGTTTCACTATTTACCTACCTACTATAAACTTTTATACCTATATAAAAAAAGGATATCTACGACCTAATTAGAACATATTTGTACATATATTTATAACTGTGCAACACTTTATAAATTGTATATTTGTACAATGCATGTCAGTACATACGTAAGGAACAGAAAACACTAATCCATTCGTGTATTTTGAACGTATACCATCTTTTGTATCGCTGTGCTTCTTATAAACATACTACTGTTAACCTTAAAGATACGGATACAATAATAAAACAAACAGGTCGAAGGGTACTTAGGAAAGAACTTTCTAAGTTACTGTTGAATAAAATTTAAGTATGTAAATGAAATGAATAATAAAAAAAAGAGTTAGAGATAATAATAAGATTATATAGTTAAAAATAAGTCAATATTGGTGATATTTTATGTAGGCTAAAACGTTGTGTTTAGCGCAAAAATTAGAAAAATAAATGTATCAAACATATATAGTGTTTTTTTTACGTCAAATTGAGTAAGCATATAAAATTGTGTTTATGTAAAAAAATTCTGACCAATACATCTAGTAACTTGACATTAAAAAACTTTCCGATGATAAAACAGATTTCTGTTATTGATAACACAGAGATTACTAAAATAAAATGTATTTTGAGTACCTTCGCTATTGTTAAAATGTCTGATATTGCAGCAAAACACTTAACAAAACTAATAATAGACACTTTTGATACACTTAACGTTAAATGAATAAAAAAATGCAGGTATTCAAATTCAAGATCAATATAGATTCTAACTAGTCAGTTAATAGTTATTTGTATCACTAAGCCATCAGAAACATACAGTTTTGCGAGTATGAGTACGGTTTGTATACGAATATTCGCAAGAGTTTCTGGCCGTGTGATACACAATGTTTTTTGAACCGACAAATCTTAATTTTGAATTGAAAATAGAAAAGAATTTTTGACACTAGGGATGTGCTAAGGAGTTGATATAGTTCATTTACTATAACAGACGAAGTACTACGTGAGTCAGTTTGCTATGACGTCACGACCGTGTTGCAAATTTTCTGTTCGTCAAAATGTAAACAAACTGTTAGGTTATTTAACTGTCAAACACTTTTGACAGACGAATAAACAAACTCTTAAAAATAACATTTACCGTTAATATTAGTGATGATTCTTTTTGAAAATCAGGATTTAAAGTATGTTAATCATAATAGGAGGGAAAAATTAACAAAAAGGCATAAGTGAGTACAATAAATTTAATTATCGCTTGAAGTATTCACAGTAACTATGAGTATGCAAGTTTCTTCTCTATCCAAACCAATCTCTCTGCTTCAGTACTTCTAAATTTCATTTCCAATATGTAGTACACCAAGCACTACGTCAAATTTTCAGACTAATTTAATTCAATCTGCTTTGTACTATTGTATGCATCCCTCCGATCTGCCATATTTCATGCATCGTTTCATAACAAACTTCCTTTTCTTTGAGAACAAATAATCTACCACGACAATGTGTTTCAACCATAGAAATGTCTTTTTCTTAAGAGCACTGTTCAAAATGTTTAATGTGTTCTGTTAGTCTGAAAAATGTATGTGAAAGAATCACTTCTGTAAACAATATTTGTATTATACTCACTGTTTTCGTACATGTCATAAATTGTGTTTCCAATAGCACATTGACAATGAGTAGAATAATCATTTTTACAACATTTATTTCGTATGCATTTTCGTTTTGGGTTAGTGGATGTAATTTCTTGTTTACTCATGGATGAAATTTTGCTTATGTTTGCAACATGAATGTTTAGAACACTCGTTACTCTCTAAAAACGAAATACTGTAAAGAATATGACATTAAAAGTATATGGATTTTACACTCCTCGCACGAAAGTTAACGGGAGTAATGGCCCGTTGTTCTCGCGTTCTGCGTCGAAATACACAATTAACGAAACTATTAACTCCTTCGACTGTTTACACAATGGTTTCGGTAAGGTGTAGTTGTAATAACTATTTGTTTTAGATAAATATATACCACACTTTACTGCAAATGCAGAATATAACGCTTTGACAGTTGACAGCAATAAATAAATTGGTGGCAATATATTGGGAAGATGTGACAAGCATGCAATTTAAAAAGCAGTAGGCACCAACATAGTATCTTTAATTGAACATGAATAAGTTATATGTTAGTTGGTTATTTTAATAATATGGTATCGCATGGCCCGAATTTGCAAGTAATAACGTACCTTATCTGCTATAATAAATGAAGTATAGTACAAATTGGCACACATGTTACATGTCTTAATATTTTGACGTTTCCGAGAATATATCTTTTCTGTAATTTTCTTTCTAGTTTAATATCTATTTATCAATAATAAGTGCAATAAAGACACCAGTTCATCTTAGTATGGTTGAACATGTGGAAGCTAGTGTGGCCAACCTTTAGTGATATTTTTGCCTGCCTATAGGCAGGAAAATTACCGTTTTGAAGAACTGAAAAATATTATTTTTGGCAACATCAATTTTAATATTTTAAGATTGCGTCAAAGGAATTCAAAAAATCATTTTTTATTATTTATTAAAAATTTATTGCTGTAATAGAGATAACCTTAATATCTTACAATAATTTACCATTTAATTTTTTTTCTGTGTTTTTAAAATACATAATTTTAGCAAATTAATCAATAATAATAATAATGATAATTTAACTATTACTAACGCGCAGTACGATTGGAGTTCTCATACAAACAACCTGTTTCTCATTTTCATTGCTCAGACTCCAATATAATTCACCGTCAAGCTGTAAAAAGAAAAAAGGTAATAAATATGTAAATATTTGGCAAATTGAGTAATAAAACCTTACCGGTACTAAACTCGGACTGATAGTAATCACTGAACTGAAATTAACACTTAATGTATCGTTAATTGGACATGCAATTTGATTACATGCATCATTGGGAGTCACTTCAATCTTCTTATAGATTGTTCTTAGTATCACATAAACGGTTTGTCCTAATTTACCAGTTTTAGAATCTACAAACGATATTTTAGATATAACTATTTGTAATAATGTAATCTCATTTATATTTAAGGGATATATAAAATAATATATTTAGTAAACAATATGTTTTGTAATACGTCGTCTCAAGTATTTTAATTGATATTACATCATAATGTGTCTAAGTATTTCTTTTTACTATCAATGTATCTACAGATTTATTTGAAACTTTTACCCAACAATAGGGAGGTGTAATAATATAGATAAGTCTATAAATAAATATATCTGAAAAGAAAAAAATATTGTTAATTACTTATACCATAATAAACAGCTTTTGCTACCTGTCCTGAATCATTTATTTTAATGGTAAAGTCATTGTAACTACTTCAATTATTTCAAACTTACGTATTGCCTGTTATATAGTATATCGATTATAAATTGATTTTGCGCATTCAATCATTAGTAAAAAAAAAATATTGACGCAAACTAGAGATTTACAAAAGTACAGGAAACAAACAGGTTTGTTACGTGATGCAATAGTATAAAGTTTACATTTGATAAAACTATATTTTTATTTCCATTAAGTACCTAAAACAACACGTATTTTTTTATTGTAATTCTTTTTTTTAAGAGGCGACGGTGCGTTGGAGAAATTAATATGATAAGATTTGACGTATTAAAATTTATTTAAAGTATCCCTAATAGCCAAATTTAAATTTCCCGCCACAATTTTTACTAAATTCAACGTAAAGGCTTTAAAATAACTATTAATGTAATACAAAATGGTGGGGAATTTTATGTAGCAACGTTGAAGTTACTAAGAATAATTGCGGGAAATTTAAATTTGGCTATTAGGGTACTATAGGATGGCCGCCAGAATTCATAAAAATAAATCCTTTTCTTTTCAAACTTTTATTCACTTCGAAACTCGCATACATACAGCAGGTATTACAAACATCGGCAGACCCTCACCTCCTCTCTGCCCTCACTTCCTCCTTTCTGATGCTTCTCGAAAAAACATCCCCTCCCTTAGCAACTAGTTCCGACTTCCCGCCGATCTCATAAACCCCGCGAAATTTAAATATTTGAAAATTGTTCCTACAATACTTTCAGTGAATATATCTTTTGTAACTGCCGTTTTCTTACTTAAGCAGGCAATAATGACACTAAAGGTTGGCAGTTGGCAAACTATATTCGACATGACAGCAGTGTTGCCAACTTTGTTGACGATTTTTTATGCGAAAAAATTGGCACTACCGATTTCACGAAGAATTGAGCAGTGTTGCCTGATCTACTGTTAAAACGGTATTTTTACCGTTTTCAACTTCCACCTCCCGTTCTTCCGTTTCGAGTTCACAATCTACCGCTTTTTGATATTTTGTGGTACTTAACAAAAATATAATGCCGATTATGTATAAACTCTTTATGTCATTGCATCAGAAACACTTGATGTTTCTGAATTGCAGCAGTAGATGGTGCTAAACATCACCTGTTATGTCCAATGCAAAAACATAGTGGTTGCTGCGCCATCTGTACAATAAAGTCGAAGTAAAATTTATTGGTTTACTTCACAGTAAATGATTACTTAGCCATAACCCTAATAGCCAAATTTAAATTTTCCGCAATTATTCTTAGTAACTTCAACTTTAAAACATAAAATTACCTACCATTTTGCATTACATCAATAGTTATTTTAATACCTTTACGTTGAAATCACTAAAAAAAGTTAGGGGGGGGGGGAGGGGGGGGGAATTTAAATTTGGCTACTAGGGAACTAATAATTGCTTCAATTTTCAACCGAATAATTTATAAATAATAAGTAATAATTTACAAAAGATATGTATAACGATTATTAATGTAGTGCAGAGCTCTATATATTATATACTTAGTTTTCATAATTTGAAGTTTTTCTTTTGCATTTTTACGCATATATAAATTAATAGGTAGTGAAGTAAAATGAATAAGAACATTTGAATTTCGTTACGAAAATTCTTCCGCTCAGATATTGACATCTACCGTTATTTTACATGACATTCTACCGCTGCGAAATAATTTCATCTGGCAACATTGGAATTGAGTGTTCTGTGCGATTTTTCTTAAAAAGGCCGAAAATGAATTTCTATTTATAGAGTTCGTGCCCCCGCGTTCCCGCTATTGCTTTGTGGTTTCTTGTCCACAATAAACCCAACATTATGCAATCGAATTGGATTGGCATCATAAACAGAAAGAGTTTAGATCCAAGTTAGATCTTTGCGCATTCGCAAACTTTCAGGTTGGCAGAGTTGCCATTTTGATGTATGCCGTGTCAAACAAATCAGCTGTGGATCAGCTGTTATTGCAGTATTTTGTTTTGAGAGGCTTATAAATCATGTTACTTTTAAGGTTATTCTTGCGTTCTTGTAACATTTTATATTTACAGTGTTATTTAAACTAAAGTTTTTTTAGTAAGTGATACTTTGTTAATGTGAAGTTACCTATATTATTGAATAACAAGTTGCTTTTAAAAAAAGTATTTCATTGGACTACTTTTTAATATCTGTTAAGAGAGCTCAACTGTGAAGAAAACATTTAGTGAGGTTTGTGATTTTATTATTTTGAATCTATAGTCTATAGATATGAATGAATTAGCGTTTATGTTGTAGAATATCTTGTTGTGTACCTTGAAGTATGTAAAAGCATTCCTAAATTATTACCCCTGGTAGCCAACTATAATCTACCTGTTATGAGAATGTAATATATAACTTTATCGCATTCTCCTTTGTGAAGAATGCTTGTTAAGAATATATATTGGTAATTTCAACATATCGCTGACAGATCCTTGAAGAACATCCGATCTTATTAACAAAAGTGATCATCGAGTGTTATTGTAAAATACGGTTTCATAATTTGGTGAAATTAACGCAATAACTGCAAGTCGAATTAATAAGAAAAAATGAAACGAACTTATATATTGTTTAGTCACCAATAAAGAAATGTCATATGACATAGTGTGTGTTTACTACACCCAAAAATATTAAATAATGTAAAAACTTCAAATTTCAGTTACCTCTAAAGACGAGTAGAATGCTAATCCCACATAGCCAAATTTAAATTGCCCACAATTATTCTTAGTAACTTCAACGTTGAAACATAAAATTACCCACTATTTTGTACTACATTAATAGTTACTTTAATGCCTTTACGTTGAATTGACTAAAAATAGTGGCGGGAAATTTAAATTTGCCTATTAGGGATCACTTTGTCAGTTTAATTTAAAAATTACTAAAAGTTTTAAAAATGTCTCATAATTACCGCACAAGACCCTAAAACTGCAAGTTCCAATAAAAGAAATTTAAAAAAATAACGTTAAACGTTTATAAAGAACCTAAAAATAATCATCGAGATAGAAAAAAGATTGGAAAAAAGCAATCAATAAGACTTAAACCCTATACAAAAGTTATGCTTTATCAAGGTAATGACTTATTATATATCCAGTATTTTCGAGTCCCGATATAAGCAAAATGATTCTCAGAGTCTATATAATAAAAAATAATAATTAAGGAAACAAAGTTACTTACTTGCAGTTAAACCCATGCTTATATTGTATTTCCTTCCAATGGTAAGGAAGCATGGTAAACTCACACAATCTTCTATATCTATTGTAGATAGTTCATATTCTGAACCTAAGAGAATTGAAAAATTTGAAGAAGGTAATGTAAATATTAATGGACAAACAATCAAATTGCATACCACAATCATGGAAAGGTACGGAAAAAGAACCTATCCAGGTGGAAGTTAATAAAACTAGAAGCACTGTAAATTTTGACATATTATATTCTCCTGTTTTTTTTTTTTTCAAGCAGCTTCAAAATTTCACGTTGACCAACAGAAACGAATTGATCAATATTATAAGCGCGCAATAGTTTTGAAGAGTACCATATCAAGCAATAGATAAAACGATATGATATTAACTATAAAATGTACACATTTGAATGCAAATAGACGCAATTATAATTACAATGTAATTAATCTCCCTACAAATATAACTAATGTGCATACGACAAGGTAAACGGAAAGGAAAATATTCGAATGATGAATGCCATTTATCACTCATGTTTGACAGTAATTGAATTAAAAACTATGTAACTTAATTACAAAGTAATCAAACAAAAGTTTATTGCAAAATAATTTATTTGCAAAATTATTGAATCATTACAAAGTAATTAAACTGTAATGCTATTAGTTATTTTCTAAACTATGCCCTTTTTTATCTTTTTTTTTCGCAACCTACATTTACACGCAGAGAATGAAAACTGTTAAAGCATTAGCTTCGAAAAATGCAGAGAAGTCAAAAATTTCAAATAGAATATCCTATCTTTCTGCCTTATTATTATTATTTAACGCTAAAAATAAGGGCAATCGTTTTAAAAAATGTAGGAAATTAATCATACCTGAGATGACGCAAAAACAATTGGGGTAGACCTGTCAATGTGTAAACGAAAACTGTTTAAATTTATTTATCATCTACGGAGAATGTAACAAAGTAATATCAAAAACATGTGACAGTTACGCTCTACACGGTATCCAGAGAAACAGAAACCGTAAAGGTAAAATATTCAACTATCTTGCAGCTACAAGGGAAATTTATTCACTGTGTATTAATACAGACAAAAAGATTGTTTTACCATTTAAATTGTCTTGATAAAGATGCAGTGTCATCACCGTATCACTTCTTACTGCCGCGTAAACATTAAAACGAGAATTTTCTTGAAAATTTGTTTTTTGCAAACGTATATGCACAGAACATAACCTACTAGAAGGCCTAGAGCTTGACTGTCATATCCTAACTGAAACAGCGTTTAGCGCCGCCTATTTCTCGTTCCTGTACTATTTTTTTGGCACGCAATTTAAATGCCATTATGATACTTATTGGTACTTAATACTTTTCTACAAAGAATCGAAATATCTCAAAAAAAAAACGAATTTAGGTATAGGATAATATTAATATACAGGGTATTCCACGTAACTGGTTCATTAAAAGTTTATGATGTTCTATTATTTACTTATATTTGAGATTTTGGCACCAGTATCTGTTCGATTGGAACTATAAATGTAAAATACCTTAACCAAAATATCACTTCCGGTTGACGTCAGTTTTCATTAGCTATTCCTATAGCTACATGTTGTCGTTTTTGAGTTATTTAAGTTTTTCTTTTTTTTTTAGTCATAATCATTGCATCATTGAGAAATTAATATCTCGGTTACTACTGCAAGTAGAGACTCCAAATTTGCTATTTTATGAATGTAGATATTACTCTAAGAAACGGTAAGCACACTTTACATTCTAACATACAGAGTGTTCAAAACTGAGGAACAAAGTGACATATTTTCAAATGCAGAAAACTCATTTTTTTTTAAATAGAACACCCTGTATTTTAATTCGGAATTAGAAAGTAAATATCATCCCCTATCGCTTTATATGAGCATTCCCTATACCTATCTTTAATAGATTTTGAGATATGAGCGACTTTTTGTTAAACAGACTAAGTATTCTTTTTTTTTTAATAGAACACCCTGTATTTTAATTCGAAATTAAGAAGTAAATATTATTCCCTATCACTTTATATCAGCATTCCCTATACCTATCTTTAATAGATTTTGAGATATGAACGATTTTTTGTTAAACAGACTAAGTAGTCCTATCTTTGCGTGTTTGTAGCTGGCTCTGAATGAGATTAATGCCAAATTCATTGACTAACCAAAAGTGTTTATGTATATCATTGTAATTACACTTTCGTACAACGCAATATTAATAGAAATGACTATTCGAACAGACATTCTTGTATGGTTATTCAAAAATAATACATGAATTTGACGTGAATTCATTTCAGAGCCAGCTACAAACATTTAAAGATAGGGCTACTTAGTCTGTTTAATAAAAAGTCGCTCATATCTCAAAATCTATTAAAGATAGGTATAGGGAATGCTCATATAAAGTGATAGGGATGATATTTACTTCCTAATTCCGAATTAAAATACAGGGTGTTGTATTTAAAAAAATTGAGTTTTCTGCATTTGAAAATATGTCACTTTGTTCCTCAGTTTTGAACACCCTGTATGTTAGAATGTAAAGTGTGCTTACCGTTTCTTAGAGTTATATCTACATTCACAACATAGCAAATTTGGAGTCTCTACTTGCAGTATTAACCGAAATATTACTTTCTCAATGATGCAATGATTATGACTAAAAAAAAAGAAAAACTTAAATAACTCAAAAACGGCAACATGTAGCTATAGAAATAGCTAATGAAAACTGACGTATTTATAGTTGTAGAATCCAAAAATGAATAAAAAATTAGATCATTCTATTTAAAATAACAAAGTTGACATCCATTTCCGGTCAACGGAAGTGATATTTTGGTTAAGATATTTTGCATTTATAGTTCCAATCGAACAGATACTGGTGCCAAAATCTCAAATATAAGTAAATAATAGAACATCATAAACTTTTAATGAACCACTTACGTGGAATACCCTGTATAATATATAATATTCTCTACATAAATTTTAATTAGAATTTTAAGGGCAATTCAAAAATATTTAAAAAAAACGGTGTTGCATTTAAGATAAAAAAGATAATGTTAACACCCTGTATAACCGAAAGTACTAGAGACTTGTGCATATTTTACTCGATTAGGCCAAATTTATATTAATATGCACTCAAATTTTCAGATTCTTCTCGTGTGAATGTATATTTTTAATTAGGTACTACAATTATGTAATTCAATTAACTTGTAATCAACATTGTTATAAAACCACCAGTGTTTCTCAAAATTTGAACTAGGATTTAGGAAAACAGCCATCTTTAAAAAAAAAACATTTATTATAATAACTATTATCTAAACTAAATTTCGTGTATAATGTACACACGTCATAACAATTTCTATTTCTACACCGATAATATGTATGTACAATAAAGATGCACACATCAGGGAATTTCTAATTCGTAATTCTGGCCGGAACTTCGAAGCAAAGCACGCTACCGTTGTCACCTACAAGTTCCCAGTGGACTATCACCTTAATCTGCAAAAAAAAAAACAAGCATAGATACAGGATATACTTAAAATTCTAATTTAATCGATTATTTAATTAGTTAGAAGGTATATAATCAAATTAAGAGCCTCTTTCTACAAGTTTAAATTATAGCAGGCTACATTTTAAATTTCAAATTTCCCGCCTTTACACCAGTTGAAGTTAGCGACAATATCGCTATACACGAGAGAAGCGAAGATAGCGATGGAGAAGAAGAAGGTTCTCGAATAAACGTTAGAACGAAAAATTCACCTTTTATTAAAGCTTAGAGTGAACCCAAAATGAGAAGTATATATGTCGTCATCGAAAATGTCGACGTAGAATAGAGGAACTAAAGTCATTAATGGTGGGGGTGACTTTTTTGCGGTAGAAATTACATTAAATACTTCCGTCAAAGTGACAGGAACACCCCTAAAGCTAGTATAGTAGACTCTTCCGACGATTCCAGCGCTCAAAACGGATATGACGACGTATGTACTTTTCTCATTTTGGGTTCGCTATAAATCGAACTACAAAATACAATTTTATGCAGTTTGTTTTTATACTGTGAGATTCAAAATAATTGTCGTAATAAAAAACCCTTTTCTGGAAAAATTTATCGATACTTATTACCGATTTAATGAGTGAAGTTAGCTACATAGAAATTTCAAACAATAAATCAATTTTCTTGACATTTAGTGACATTGGCGTTCGTATTGTAATTTTCCTTCGTTTAATTATCTTATAATTTTTTTTTTTCAAACCGTTTATATTTACATTTAATATCGCCAACAATTATGTGCCTAATTATGTGACTTATAATCGTCAAGGAAATGTCCTAACTCAAGAACACCTTCAGATATTAAGTTAAAAAGTAAAGTAGACAAATACGTTTGGAATACGAATTATCACGTACCTAGAAATCATTCAAAATTACCTTGAAGAAAACGCGTCTGCTATATTAGAGGTTACAAACGTTAGATGGAGAAACTTGGGAGAACCACTTTCGACGCTATAATGTCAGAGATATTCATAGCAAGGACGACTAGATCTAGGGTATAGTTAGGAGCTATCGAAAAACATGCAGTTAATGCAATTGTTATGCACTAGGTTCAGAAAGTCTTGATTAATTTATCATAATGACAAAAACAAACAAGGTAACTCCAGCCAAATGTATTTCCAGGGAAAATGTATACGATCTATTTTAAAGTGCCGCTAAAAAGTTACTGAGGTTGACATCTGTTAGATTATTATATTATATTATCGATATGAGAGTTACATATCGTATTGTTGTTCAGGTTTCGTAAAAAAATTTAAATTTGCAATGTTCGCCCGTAACAGCCGATGATGCGCAATGATGCACATGCTAGAAAACACGTTGTGACATTAGTGTATGTAGTTCTGTTTAGTTTAGTTAATCAGGTGATTAGAAAAGCAAACGACAGTTTGTACGTTATTAAAAAGAATTCGTAAACAGTGGCTGCATCCTACACCAGTTTGAAGGTTTTCAGATCTATCTACATTTTGCGGATGATTTTCATATGCACGAAAAGGTGTCCATCAGCTTGAGGCAATGACAACTAAAATTTGTGTTTTGCTGTAACCCAGCAAACGGGTGAATTGCTGGTTTTTTCGTAAGTTTTATGGATAAACGATTGTTATATGTAGATGTTTAGTATTTATTACAAGTTCTTTTTATTTTTTAAAAAGTTAACAGTGAAAGAATTATATTATATAAACCGTGAATGGAATAATTGTATTATAATGGTTGTGTGTTGTGTGAGACATTGTAAAGAGTGAAGAATTTTACTAAATATATAAATGAAACTTTAGTATAGAATAATCTATCTCACAGCTAACTAGAGAACAAGGGAGAGATAGTGTATTAACACGATGTTGAAAGAAATTGGGGCTGTGTAGAAAACATAACCCTCTTTTAGAATATGTATAAAGAAAAAAACGAATTGGCATAACACGTTGAAGGTAAGACAATATTTTCACGAATCGACCTAAAAATGTATTTAATTTCCCATATAAAATTAATCAACATATGAATCAAATAAAACCCAAAGTCCTTTTAGTGATAACTTTGACAGGTTGATTTGTGTGAAGTCTTCCCATATTTCTAAAACGAATATCCAAATCATACTGATAACTCCATGACTGTATACACATAATTGCTTTTTTGGGAAGGGCTTAAACATTTATTCACGTCAAATCACTGCAACATGACGTGGAATATTTGAACCACGCAATGTTGTCATTAACTGTTCAAGAAATACCCCTGTTGGGCTTAACGCTTTTTAAGTTTCTAGTTGCAAACGCTAGCTGCACACAAAGTAACATAATGCGGAGTTTTACAGTTTGAAGACGAGCAAAATTTACCATTAAAAATGATTTTAAAGAACAAAAAAACTATTCCTTTCCATCTCTGTTAATGAATCAGGGAACAATTTGTATATACACAGAGATTCAAAATGATTGTCAAATCCGCTCCTATAGATAGTAACAGGGTATAGGTATATGCCGCGTGTTTGTAATGAAGGTTTGAACTAAGTCAGTGTTGGAACATAAGAAAGTAAACGGATCTGTCATAAATAAGGAAAACGTAACCTATATTTGAACTCGCATTATATAAACGACTATGGATTGGTGTTTCTGCTTGTAAAAATGAAATGTAATTAATTTAACTTTACTAAATTATGATTTTGCAATTCAGTACTAACTGGTGTTTAACTAAATTTATTTATTACTTTAAATTATAAAATACAATTAGTATAATTATTAAGTGACAAAACTGCATCTCTCAGTTCTTCTATGGTATGCATGCGGTTTCTATAGATCCTATTTTTTAGATAGCCGAACATGAAGTAATCTAATGGGGTTAGATCAGGCGATCTTGGTGGCCATCTTTGTGCTCTAACGAACCCTCAGCAAAAAACTGTTGAGATATTGGCAGGTTTGTCGAGCAGTATGTGCTGGAGCATTATCGTGCTGAAAATAACCTGCTTCAAGCTCATTTTCTTGTAACTCTGCAATAAACAATTCCAACATCTGTGGTAACATTGGGCTGTTACAGTTTCCTCGAAGAAAACTGGCCCTATTATTCGTGCCTGGACATAGCTAACCAAACTCCAACTTTTACAGGATTGCAATTGCGTTTCTCGAAATTCGTGTGGATTTTCTGCAGACCAGATACAATAGTTTGTGTAAATTGATATAGTCTCTGTTAGATAAAACCAGGCTTCATCCGAGAAAAATGATTTGTTTAGCAAATCATCGTCCCTTAAATTATTATTAAACCAATGACAATATTCCAATCGCCTATCGTGATCTAATGGTAATAATTCCTGTACCGTAGAAACTTTATAGGGATGAAAATGTAACTTTCTTTTGACAGCTCATTGCGCTGAAGTGTATGATAAGCCTATAAAACTATAAAATGTAATAAACTATTTCACTTAATGTTAATATTGATTTTTTACCTGTTTGTTGAGCTATTACCACAGATAAATTCCCTTATTTTCTTACAGTATTCAGAAATACTATTGTTGGTGATATTAGATGTTAATATAAACGATTTGAAAAAAATTATAAGATAAATAATCGAAAGATACTACAACACGCACGCCAATGTCGCTAAATGTCAAGAAAATTCATTTAATGTATGAAATTTGTATGTAGCTAACTTGGCTCATTAAATTGGTAATAAGTATAGATAAATTTTTATTTATATATTATTATGATATTCGCTAATGTAATCTGCACCTTGTTTAATTTATTTATTAACTTGTCTTGCTCATTGCGCAAAATGCAAAAAAAAAAAATAAAGTGTCAAGGTGTCCTTTTTGATTTATTATAAAAACGCAAGCTTGTTCTTTGCACAAGCAAATTTCAGTAAACGGATGATTTAGTCAGAGGTTATAAATAATAAGCGTTATGTTAAATATTACAATACACGTTATAAAGGTTAAGTGGTAGAAATAACACAGACAACGAAATTAAATTAATTATGTACGGCTAATTGCGACTAAATAAGTAATAAGAAACTTATGTAACTTTGTTGCTATTTGATTATTTTAATTCGCTTACGTAAAGCTACGACGTAAAAAGTTTACTCACTCGAGGATACAGGTCCAGTACGTCAATTTGGGTCTTATATATGTATTCCTTTCCACCTTTCAATGGACAAGTGGCCTTAGTCTTATCATCCGCTTCATAGATATTCGGACAGGCGTCCGTATTGTCTACGCCGATGAATGGAAAGGGAATGCCGGCTATATTAGCATATACGAGATTCGTTAATCGTTTCGAATCGCCGTCTGCAAAAAGGTTTATGATGTCAATTGACCATTTCGAGGCTCGGGTACCGATTATGCCTACTAACCTAATTTGAATTTCATGGCCATGCCCACAGAAGTCTTCTTCCGTAATCTGCATGGGCTTTTTGTGCATCTGGAAACGATAATCTTTTTATCTAAGTCTTCTACGGTTTTTCCTGCAACAAAGAAACGTATTTTATCAATTTTCGGATTTGTCGTGGGGTGATAAATGTTACGATGTAACAAAAGTGTCGGCAATAACTTATCAACGCCATCTGTGATAAGATAGGTGAAGTCGATGATTCTAAAAGATTATATACAGGGCATTCCACGTAAGTGGTTCATTAAAAGTTTATGATGTTTTAGTATTTAATTATATTTGAGTTTTTGGCTCCATTATATGTTCGATTGAAACTATAGATGTAAAATACTTTAATCAAAATATCACTTCCGGTTGACCGGAAATGGATGTCAATTTTGTTATTTTAAATAGAATGATATAATTTTTTATTCATTTTTGGATTCTACGACCATAAATACGTCAATATCCATTAGCTCTTCCTATAGCTATGTTGCCGTTTTTGAGTTATTAAGTTTTCCTTTTTTTTTAATCATAATCATTGCATCATTGAGAAATTAATATCTCGGTTAGTATTACAAGTAGAGACTCCAAATTTGCTATGTTATGAATGTAGATACAACTCTAAGAAACGGTACACACACTTTATATTCTAACATACAGGGTGTTCAAAACTGAGGGACAAAGTAACATATTTTCAAATGAAGAAAACTCTTTTTTTTTAAATAGAACACCCTGTATTTTAATTCGAAATTAGAAAGTAAATATCATCCTCTATTATTTTATATCAGCATTCCCTATACCTACCTTTAATGGATTTTGAGATATGAGCGACTTTTTGTTAAACAGATTAAGTAGCGCCATCTTTAAATGTTTGTAGCTAGCCCTGAATTGGATTAATGTCAAATTCATTATTATTCTTTGAATAACCATACAAGATATCGCTGTTCGAATAGTCATTTCTATTGATATTGCGCTGTACAAAAGTGTAATTATAATGATATACATAAACACTTTTGTTTAGTCAATGAATTTGACATTAATCCCATTCAGAACCAGCTACAAACATGTAAAGATAGGCCTACTTACAATTAGTCTATTTAACAAAAAGTCGTTCATATCTCAAAATGCTTTAAAGATAGGTATAGGGAATGCTGATATAAAGTGATAGGGGATGATATTTACTTCCTAATTCCGAATTAAAATACAGTGTGTTCTATTTAAAAAATAAGATACTTAGTCTGTTTAACAAAAGTCGCTCATATCTCAAAATCTATTAAGATAGGTATAGGGAATGCTGATATAAAGTGATAGGGGATGATATTTACTTCCTAATTCCGAATTAAAATACAGAGTGTTCCATTTAAAAAAATTGAGTTTTCTGCATTTGAAAATATGTCACTTTGTTCCTCAATTTGTATGTTAGAACGTAAAGTGTGCTTACCGTTTCTTAGAGTTATATCTACATTCATAACATAGCAAATTTGGAGTATCTACTATGCAGTATTAACCGAGATATTAATTTTCAATGATGCAATGATTATGACTAAAAAAAGAAAAACTAAATAACTCAAAAACGGCAAACATGTAGCTATAGGAAGAACTGATGGATACTGACGTATTTATGGTCGTAGAATCCAAAAACGAATAAAAAATTATATCATTCTATTTAAAATAAGAAAGTTGACATCCATTTCCGGTTCAACGGGGTGATATTTTGGTTAAAGTATTTGTACAGTTATAGTTACAATCGAACAGATATGCTTGATGGTGTTTCTTCTGTTCCCCACAGAATCTGCATTCTGGATCTTTTTCCAATCCAAGCTTACTCAGGTGTCCTTTCAGTCTACAATGGCCTGAAAGTATTCCTGTTAAATGCGAACATTGTTTTACTCAGGTTGATGCATTCTGTAAACCTCTTCTGGTTATAAGTTCCCAGAAAATTTTACTTTGCCTCATTCCCTGGAGATTTCCCAATAACTGGATTTTCTCTGCTCCATTTCTATTTTTAGTTCTTCAGTATTGTACTGCTACTTAACCCGCAGAAGGGTTCAGGCCTACAAAAGGCATTCCAGCCCCTTTTTTTGCGAGTTATCCGTTTATTCGTTTTCCTTCCACTCCTGCTGATCCGGAACCCACAGAGGGTACTTTATTTTTTTGCCTAGCTCATTTAGTTTCCCTAGGCATTCCCAGACCATCTTGGAGCTGATTTCATATGAGCTCAGCGCCTTGATGCTGCTTGACTATCAGACATGATGATAATCCCTGCTTCCGATAGTTCCATCCATATTGAACTAACACATCTTTCAATAGGTGTATTTCCGCCTGAAATATACTTGGTATTTTCCCAAGCTTTCGAAATATGTAGTTCTAGGCCATTTATTCCTATTCCAGTTCCTTCTGCCGTTTTGAGCCATCAGATATACCATTGATGGCATTTCTATTCAAGTTCAAGATGGTGTTATGATCCCACTCGCTCCTGTTACTTAGCTTTGTGGTGAATTCCTTCACAAAGCTAATTTTTTTAACATATCATCCCGGGCATATCCCAGTTTGGTCACCGTCGGGAGATTGAGCCTATGCCTAATCATTCCTTCCTTGACCATTCTTAGTGCGGTTCTTTTCGCCACGCCCTCTATTACAATGCGGAGGGGGGCAAGATCCAATACTACTTCAATAGCTGCTGTTGGGCAGGTTCTCATAGCCCCCGTTATGCATACACATGCTAATCTTTGCACTTTCGAGAGATTAATTCTCGCGGTGGCCAGATTAGTTCTTTTGCTCCATGCTATTGATGCATAAGTGATGATCGGTCTCACTATCGCTTTATACATCCAAAGCAGTATTTTTGGGTTGCATCCCCAATTTTTCCCTGCAAAGTTTCTGCACACCATCAGAGCTCTTTTGGCCTTGTTGGTTACTTCAAGTTCATTGTTTGTCCATAGAAGTTTATTGTCTAGGGTAAAGGCCTAGATATTTAACTTCCGCTCTCCAGTCTTATTTTGCCATCCAGTTATGTTCTAACGATTGATTTCCTTTTCATAAAGCTAACTTTTACGTGTCCATTGTTAGGCTGCAGTTCTTATTATATCTCTGCTCAACCAAGCATTTAATTTCGCTCTCAGTGCATGAACAAGATTGTAGCTTTTATTCTTTGACGCTAAGGATTACCTATCAAACGTGGATGTTGTAATAAATTTGGCAACTGACACCGCACAGAATATTTGCTTAAGTAATCAAATTGCATTCTACGATATCCCACATTGATTAACAAACTGATTGAGTGTGTGAATCACATTTTTCTAATTAAATCATGTAATTATATTAAGTTAGTTATTGTGCACGTGCAGAGTAAAATATCTATGCGTCAGTAAGATTAAACATTAAATAACAATGTAGTCAATTGCTGTAACACGAGGAAGCTGCTATATTTGAATAATATTGATCTTGCATAAGGAGAAAGTAGTGTTGTTACATCCGACCCGTTTATATACGACAATCTAATTATCTACACCAAAAAAGGCAACGTTTTAATAATGTTATTACCACCAATATCAATTAAGCGCCGTTAAGCGGTTGTTGGCTCAGCAATCCTGACAAGTGTTTGATAAATATTGTCGTAAAAATCTATTGTTTTTTTTTTTTCAACCAGGAAGACTTACTTACTAACTGGTTGCCTCCGTTTATTTAATTTATTTATTTATTTTTTGTTGTTTTTAAAAGAGATATACCGAAGTATTTTATGCATATATCTAAATATACAGGGTTTAATATATAATATGAATCTATTGACTTAAACCTAAAAAGCACTGTCATCGTCAATGTAACAAGAACAAAAAATAAAATAAAAAAATATGCATGATATAACGGAAACAAATAATTAACAAATGTAAATGACAAACTCAATAAGACAAACAAAACTTCAAAAGAACGAAGTGAATGAAAATACAAAAAAAAATGTCGATGGGTTATGTTTCGAAGCACAGAAGACTCGGAATTGAATAGCATTCTTTGTCCATTAATAATGGTTCAACTTGTTCGTTTGAACCGTTTTATATCCATTGCTAATAATTGGTGGAGGAAAACCATCCTATAACGCTCCGCTCACTGCCAGTAAATGTTGGCGCAGAATGACTCGATCACTAGAGACCGGATTAATATACCAAAGTGCATATATTTTATTTTTTGCATATCTTTAATTATGTTACATATATGTAGACGTATATACTAATTGAAGTTAATTAGCGCTAATTAGGATTGCATATATTGCATATTTAGGCATTTCTATGCATATTTTTTACAAAAGTTGCATATTTGCATATTTAAGTTTTTCTTATCCTTTCTCAATTAGTAAAAATTCCTAAAATTCTAATGTAGATCGACAACTGACAATTCTCAGAACGATAAATCTTTACATTGGTTTCTTTAATACTTTTTTCCAAGAACCACGTGCTTAATTTCGCCTAGCAGAAGGGATGTGTAAATTCGTTTTATTATTATTATTCCCCAAATAAACTATTCATTCACTGATATCTTTGAGCGAAACAGCATGTAATTGTGTTACGTTTTTAAAATACTGTGCGTATATACAAGAGTATAGCGAACAAAATTTCTTTATGGATTAAGCCATATCCTGAACTGGTAAAGGATGGCGACAAAATTTTTGTCGAGCCTGCAGTAAACTGGTAAGTTTAATTTTACTAAAAGCTTTACAATTGTTTTTAAATTCTTTAACTTTTGATATAAAATGACAATTGTTGTTGTAGGTGTCTTCTGCGAGAAAATACCTGATTGATCAACACGCTAAAAGTCCATCACATATTGGACAATGTGAAAAACTAAAGCGATCCGCATGTGTGCAGCAATCTCTACGTTAATGTGTAGCATAAACTTCACGAAACTCAGAACAAGAAGAATATAATGTGGATCTGTGTAACACATTAATTTCGTCCAACATACCATTAGCACGATTAAACAATGTTAATTTGAAATCATTTCTGCAAAAATATTGCAAACATAATATACCTGACGAAAGTACCTTACGAAAAAATTATGTCACATCTTGTTACAGCAAACAATAGCAGAAATTCAACAATTGTAGGGAATAATTTTATTTTATCAATGGTAGATGAAAGTACGGATAAGTGTGCCGTTATATTGCCCATTTGTTAATAGGAATTTTCATGAAGATATTGTAGGTAAATCATATTTAATTTATTGTAAAGAACTTCAAAAAACAAATAATGTGACAATTGCCCAATTCGTTCAAGAAGGTTTATCAAATTTCTTTTTACCTGGAAGTATACCTTGTGCGTGTGTGTTACTAATGTCCGACGCTGCACCATACATGATAAAAGCCGCGCAAAATTTAAATTTTTTTATAGTAACATTATTCATACCACTTGTTTAGCTCATGGGTTCAATCGTGTAGCCGAAGACATTAGGAATCAATTCCCTTTGATTAATGATTTAATTAGCAATGTCAACAAAGTATTTTTAAAAGCACCTTTACGAATCCAATTTTATAAGGAGCGACTTCCCGGTGTTAAGTTGCCTCTGACCGACTATTACGAGATGGGATACCATGGTTAGAGGCTGCATTTTTTCGCCGGTAATTTTGAAGAATAAAAATGTAATTCTTGAAATCACTGCTGACTGAATTTCTCTAGAAAACTGAAAAGATAGTAACATCAACAGAATTGCTACAAAACCTTTGTATATTAAGTCAAATTATAGCTTTGTTTCAAGTTCCATTTGTAAACTAGAAACGCAAGGGATTCAGGAATTTCAGGATTTCATCTCGGAATCAGTCGAAATAGTAGGCGAATTTGATATGCTATATGAGAAGGTTAAGGGTACAACAGGTAATTCTATATACGATAAATTTAAAAAAGTGATAAATAAAAATGCGGGGTATTTGAAATTGAAGAAAGTTAAGAAAATTTTGGAAGGTGAAACAGTAAACTATTTTCGACTTTAATTTTAGTTTAGAATGTATTGCAAAGTTAAGAAATGCACCAATTACATCTGTGGATGTTGAAAGAAGCTTTCTATTTCGAAACATATGTATTCTGAAAAGAAGACAAACTTTCTTTTACAGAATTTTGAAAAATCGTTTAATTATAAATTGTTTTAGAAATATGTTGTGAAAATAAAAAATGTTTTGTGCAATAAGAGTTAATGTTTAAATTTCTGCTCTTAATTTATTTTAATGTAAAACTTTTGCATATTGTCGCAATTTTTTTTGCATTATGCCAGGGTTTATGCATTCCGGGTTTCTACTCATCACTACCCGAATTTTTGTTAGCCTGTAATTGTGTATGTGTTCATATTTAGAATTTTGTGGTTATGTAGTTCCACGCAAGCAAGGATATAACAGACGGCAGGTAAGGTAGTCTTGTGGATTTCTTGAATATATTCTGCAAGATGTTCTGTAGATCTATTTTGCTCAATGATCTAATTGCTTCTTTTTTTCAGGAACACTTGGCTGGGGTGGACGGACGATGACTGCAGATAGTATATCGTAAATTCGACCTGGAGTGAAATATGAAGAAGTAAGTTATTTAGGGCTTCATAATACTATTCCATCATTTTTCTATATAGCATACAGCGCATCAGACACTTCCAGATATTCGATCCTATAACTAGAATTGCTGGAGATATGGAGGCCGGAAAAACACACTGTACGCTTATGCTGGAGAGTATTTGTGGTAATACGCAGTTCCTGTGTGTCTTGCTCAAAACTCCAGTACTACTTCTGAACCCACTCACCAACTTCTCCTAACGCTGTCTTTGCATTGCATTCTATTGTTGTCCCGGGTGGACCTCTCGTTAGCAACGTCGGTGTCATCGGCGAACAAGCACACCCTTTTCACACTCAATATTTCCTGGCAAATCATTTATGTAAATAATGAACAATAACGGGCCCCAGAACTGACCGCTTTCGGTACAACTTTCTTAATAGGTAAATTATTCGACATCTTATTTTGCCAGGCAACAAACTGACTGCGGTGGGCCAAATACGCATTCTAGGAGCTTGGTGAAGATAAATCAGTAGACTACACTAGTTCACTTATATATCGCTTATTTGTACATTTGGAAATTGGAAAGTGACAATTGTACAGTCTTTAATAATAATTCCTGTTCCCGTGCTGTAAACAACATCATTCATTTCTCTCATCACTGTTACCAATTGTCATTTTAATATTCGTAAAATAATATTCCCTCTGTCAATGATCAAAATAGATTTGCGCTTGTGTCACTTTCATACACGTACCGACAGCGATAAGTAGGCTATTTGTATCTGGCGCGGCAAAAAGTCGGAACACCGGAAAAAGACTGTCAATTCAGTATTCTCAGACGGTAGCGCGTTTTGCTTCGCGTGATACATTTCCATAAAGATTGTGGCACTAATTCATAATGAACAGACGAATGTCATAAATGAAAAAGGGTAATTAACATTTTATGTTTTGAGGTACAACGTATCGTATACAATAAATTAAAGTATTGGTCATTTTTGAATTACTCCCAACATGATTTTAAATCTTAATTCCAAATATATATTCTAATTATAACCTATCCATAAACGTAACTTATTTGCTACGATAGATTCACAAATAAAGTAGTTGACCTTGATAAGAAATTGTGCAGAATTGCATATCACAGCTCCTTACTAAAGTTTTGTATAAAAATAGCTACTACAAAACTGCTACTCCATTCGGCTATTGATTAATTTGGTCCAAATTCTTTATATCCATGCATAACATTTCTTGTTCAGTATCACTTCTGGAAGATATGGTGGAAGTTTGTCGATTACATCAGGGGTTAATAGAATATTGACGTTTATAATAACTTGACAGTTTTAGGCGTTTTTTCCGAAAATCAAATTTTATTATTAGGTGCACACTAAACTAACTATTATTACTAATTAATTCCAAATTGTATTACCGATATACAGGTGATTCTCAAATATATGCGACAAACTTTAAGAGCTGATTCCTCAGGTTATTTTGATCATAAAAGTTCATAAGAACATATATCCAAAATCACTTTGTTCTAAAGTTGTACAATGTTTAATAGTAAGTTAACATAATTAATGTTTTTATTATAAATTAACAAAATAATTAGTAAAACAAAATTAACTTATACTAAATGTTGAAAATGACCGCCCCCAACTGCAATACAAGCTTCTATCCTTCGTCGTATTGACTGGCGAGTCCGTTCTAAAATACCAGGGGTATTTCGAACTGTTTGAAAAGCTGCGATAATACGATTTCTCAGTTCATCGACATTTTCAATGGGGATCGTATAAACTAATGATTTAAGATGACCCCAGAGAAAAAAGTCCAAAGAATTTAAGTCTGGAGACCGAGGAAGCCACGGTTGTGGACCTCCCCGTCTTATCCACCGATCTGGATACATATTGTGCAAAAAACTCGCGAGCAACTAAACTAAAATGCGCTGGATCACCGTCACGCATAAAATACATTTGTAATCTTAATTGCAACGGAACTTCTTCCAGCAGTAGTGGTAGCTCCTCTTCAAGAAAATTGCGATATACCTCGCCATTAACCGCATCGGTAAAAAATGTGGACCTATCAAGTGATCTCCAATAATTCCGGCCCACACGTTGACAGAGAATTGATGTTGATGACGGGCATTCACTAGTTCGTGCGGGATTTTTCTTCGGCCTATACGTGATTGTTATGAAAATTAATAATCGCGTTTCTAGATAGAAAGTAGCCTCGTCGGTGAAGAATATTTGAGCCAAATAGTCAGGATTTTGTGCGATTTTGTGTTGCATCCATTGAGAAAAAGCCACTTTTTGCAGAAAATCTGCCGGCAAAAGTGCCTGCACCCGTTGAATGTGATATGGATACAACAGTTGATCTTTCAATATTCTCCAAACTGTGGCCTGACTAATGTTTAAAGCAAACGCAATTTTTTTGGTGCTTGTAGTAGGATGTTCCTCAATTTCATTTAGTACCATTTCTTCAACTTGTGGTTCTCATTGTAGATGGGTGCCGTTATCAGTCGTCCGTTTTTTTTTTAATTTCCCGTTTCACTAAGACGTTGGTGAAGACGGGCAAATATTGAATGATGCGTGATGATACGGTTCGGGTATCGTTCTTCATAAAGGCGTCTAGCAGCACGCGAATTTCCATTAGCAAGACGGTAAACGAAATGCATATCACACATCTCAGCATTCGTGTAATTCATTTTAGAAAACAGAAACTGGCAATAAATTGAATAAATACTCTGACAACTATTGACAAATAAACAATTCCCTCTCAACACAATAGTTTTTGAAGAACCAACTGTGATATTATATCGTGTTAGTCATAGTTCATAATTTATTATTAAACATTAAATAACTTTAAAACCAAACCGTTTTGGACATATACTCATATGAACTTTTATAATCAAAATAACCTCAGGAATCAGCTCTTAAAGTTTGTCGCATATATTGAGAATCACCCTGTATAACTTCAATCTTAAAAAACAAATTTATACCAGAAAATTTACATACATCCTAGAACAAATAAAACTTTTCTGTTTAATTAAATTCAAAAATAAACGCATAAATATGAAATACGAGACAGTCCCAACAGCCTTTTCAAAGCGGTAATCCAAAAATATTATTCTATACATCCGAATTTGTATCTAAGAGTTTAAATCTAATAATAAAGATTATCATTTCCTTTTACAATATATCGATTTGGAATAACCAAAGCTTACATAATCAATTATGCAAAATTAATAATATTGATCTAATGGCCAAAATATTCACAATGGCTTCAAAAGTCGATGTGTAAATATAAAACCGCGAAAATGGAAATGTTTGGGAGGTCAAGGCGATTTGCTCGCCACTGGCTTTTCCACCCATGTTAAGTTCTCATATCCGAGGTGCATTGTTGTATTTTTATTCATTCCGTTCACAATTCACTGTCGCGTTGCAGTATTAATTAAATGTTTGATTCGTAGTTTCATCTCAATTAAATCGTATTCAGAGTTGAAGGATGAAGGATATTTCCAGTATTAACTAAATGTTTGATTCGTAGTTTCATCTCAATTAAATCGTATTCAGAGTTGAAGGATGAAGGATATTTGCTGTAAGGTTTTTTTGTGGAAACATTTTTTTCTATAGAACTTTACCATTTTTGACACTAATCTTGATATGTAATTGGTTCTAGAACAATACAATCAATAAGTTGTTTTTTTTTTAATACGGTCCTGTAATTTTTACCACCGTGACTTGAATAATCAAAATGGCAGCTAGCATGCAATCCAATTTTTGCAATAAATAATCCTAGCCACCGTTTAGCGCATTCTTCTGACTTACCAACATTCATCCATAACTTTTTTTTGGCAGATATTTCTTCAAATGTTAATCTTTAATTGACCTTTGTATGTTTTCATAAAAATCTTGGTAATGAGAATACCTATTTTCTTTTAGTTACATATTAGTTTAATCGCAATCATAACAGTAATTATGGCTACCGTGAGTCCAAATTCTTCCTGATTAAAGATATAAAGAATTTTTATTATTTTGTATTTTGTTTTTCAGTTGCTTTAGTTAAAATGAATCTGTCATGTATCGGTACATTTATTTTATTTAGTAAGTAATTTATAAAAAAAGTTAATAAGTTGTATTTGCCGCCAAAAAAAAAAGGAATTGTAGTGTCAAAACGGGAATTTTTCGTGTCAGCGCCGGGAATTGCCGATCAAGGTATATACGAACTTACGAACACTGGTACTAATCACTTTGACACTTTGTATGTCACCAAAATGTGTGCAAAAAATCCATTCGATGTCGAATATCTTCTACATATTTGCGGTTCATTTTTAGTGCACCACCGTCAGTTTACCAGTTGCACGAAATTTGTCATAAAAACATAAAACATGATTTAAAAGATTAGAAAATTGTTACCGGAAATCCTGCTGCACTTATTAATGGAATAAACCCCATTCTTCATTAGAGGAACCCAAAATTGAAAGTCATATTCGTTTTGAGCGCTGGAATCGTCGGAAGAGTCTATTATACTAGCTTTAGGGGTGTTCCTGTCACATTGACAGAAGTATTTAATGTAATTTCTATCGTAAAAAATGCTCCCCCACTACTAATGACTTTAGTTCCGATATTCTACGTCGACATTACGATGACGACATATGTACATACTTCTCATTTTGGGTTCACTATACCTAATTTCGACCAGTTCTAAAGTAACTTCGATAATAGATGTTTTGTGTTTTTAATTCTAACATGTTTTAATAAAATAATACAATCACATGCAACGTTTCAATAATCAAAAATTTTTATTTAGTTATTAGTAATTTTAATTCGACAAATATTCGCTAAAAACGGGTATTAAAATTGTTGCAGGTAGAGTAGTCACAATTTAAAAAATATGTACATATACGTCATATTCGTTTTGAGCGCTGGAGTCGTCGGATGAGTCTATTATGCCAACTATAGGGGTGTTTAAATGCAGCTTAAACTATATCCTTGCTTATACATTTCTTAAAGTTATTCAACCCTGTTGAGCTACAACATTTACATTACATTACAACATAAATGGCATTTTACATTGTCACATTGCGCCATCTGTCAATCATCCCGTTGTAGCTCAACACGGTTGAATAACTGTAAGAAATACATAAACAATATGTTTAAGCATTATAATGGAACGATCATTCATATAAATCATTCATAATTCAAAGGTCATAATCGAATTATCGAATAATACCTTGCCTTTTTCGTCATTCGATTATGCCCATTTAGATTTAACATCAATAATAGTTAATCAAAACGTAAATAAATTGTCTGCATTTGTTAGTATATATCTGCTAATTTAAATAATTACACTCGTATATTTCACCTTGGGGCGTAATCAAGCGTAATTCCTTTTTTACTGCCTTTTTATTATGAATTGAGCTTTTTATTAGCGACGGAAGCGTAGACAAAGCATTTTTTTCTTTCAAAATATACGATTTTATTAAAAAAAAAACATTTATTTTAACAAGCTATAAAAACATAATAGAACTTAAAAACACATTTTCTTTGTAATAAAATTTATAAAAACGAGTAAAAATGCTAATATACTAAAAAAGTGATGTTCTTTAGTTCAAAAAACATAAAAACACGTTTTTTTATTGTTAAAAATAGTATGTATATTCAAACCAAGAGAAGAAACTGCTATCTTGCAGACCACTGGCATTTATTACAAACCGTAGTACTTTTTTTAACAACCCTTAAATTTAAGATTTGTCAATTTACATTTAACAAATTAGACAACTCAAATTAAATATTTGACTATTAGGCGTACACCTGCTCGCATGAAATAAATAGACAATTAGCTGTTATGTATTAATTTTGAACATTTCTTTTATGGCAATTGGAAATATGTAATTAACAACAACTTTATAATTCAAGGCTGTCCACTACACGTCATCAGTGGCGCAAAATAAATACAATGTAGAAACAACGTTATAAGTTGTTAGGATATAAACAAAAAAGTTCTTGTGAAATATCTTAAATGGGAAATTTTAGCAGTTAGAAATATTATAAGTTGCTTTCGTATATACATATCTTTCTTTACATTTTCGACCTGAATGCTTTCAATTCCACTGAGATTTTATCTATATGGACTACTAGTTATACTTTTTATGGGTTCTGATAGGACCTGTTTGCCTATGATGTTTAAGTAATATTCACATTCCAAAGATTAGAGCGTCGATGTCAAGGCGTCATTAAAGTTTGACTAGCAATAAGAATAACAACAATACCATTAAGGCGAATCTCGACGTCCAAGTGTGCTAGAGAGATAAATATATCGGAAAAGTATTCCGCGCTGTTTTGGGAAAACTGTGTGGGCGATTTTTAAATTTTAAATTGTATTTGTCTTAAAATAATGTTTGAAATTGCGCGCCAACGTTTTATTTTTTTTTATATTCGATATATTTAAATTTTTAAATGTTATGATTTTATTATTAAAAATAATTTCCAAAATCGGCTCAACGGCGCATTTGAACACCAATTTCTTAATGACAAAACTTTTTTAATTTTTGAATTTGGACTAATAATACCCGAAACAGAAATATTCATTTTTCTTGATTTGTATGTCTAAAAACAGCGGAAAAAAAGTCCGCGCCATCTACTGGCACGGAATCTCATTAAAAGGTCGTCCAGATTCGCCTTAAAAACCGTCTGATTTCAAATCAGAATAACATACCAAAACTGAATATCATTCTTAAGAATATTTAAACGAACGAAAAATATAGTGTTAATTCTCAGTTATATTGGAAAATCTAAAATACTTAATTTATCGGAACCGCTTACATAATATGGATCAATTGAAAGAAGCAATAAGAAATGAAATAGAGAATATTACAAACGAGCAATTAATAAATGTTTCTGAAAACATTAAGAAGAGAGTAGATGCTTGCATAAATAATGGTGTTTCTCACTTTAAACACAGCAGGTAAGCAGTGCAGGTATGTTAAAGAAACATCTTCCTAATTTTTTAATTTATATTTTTGTTGTGCCGGCAGTACAGCTGAGAAGGAAGGGTGCATCATTGCCAGTCTTGCAAGTCAAACAGCAATATGCGGTACTGGTTGTTGGTTGGGTCACCATTCGGACAACACTTCTCAGTGGCTCGGTGTGTTCCGGCACCCTAAGCCAAGGGCCTTCAAGGCCTGTAGTGCTGAGATATTATTATTATATTTTTGTTGTAGAGCGTATGGCTATGAAAAGCATCCATCCATTATTGTCCATTCAGTACCTCTTATAAATTATGAAGAATGTCTGATATAAGTTAAGATATATGACATAAATGTGGATTTCTACAATATATAATGTTTAAACCTTCTATACCTTTAATTAAACCTGGTTGTATTTGTTACCAGAAATATACTGTTTTGAAAAATGTTTATTATGTTATTTTTGCGCGGGAGTTAATTGAATGACTCATACCTTAGATGCAATTTGGGGCACTACACTTGTTTTCCGGGTTGATATTAGTGTTATTAAGTTGCATACGCACAATTAAGACAAAACCGCACAATGACCTCACTGTATTTTATTAACTAACTTCATTCGAAACAGTGGATGTAAATATTGATATAATCTTCGTGGAAAGTGGAGTAGGATCAGGACAATCTTATTCGATCTCACGGTAGATTTAAGTAACAGTTGCTTCTTATATATAAAAGTAAAAAAGATAAATTAAAAGACACGAACGTTAATTATTTTTTTATAACAAAGGAATTATATTCATCACTCCACTGAAAATTATTACGAAACAAATTATAACAACTTTACTAAAAATTTCTTATTTTGCTAACCGCTAAGTTTGTTACGTTTAGCTTACGAAACCGAACAGAGATGACGCTAAAAACATTGCGTCAGTGCACAACTTATCCTTTTTCAACCAAACAATGATTTAGTGAAATAAACCTATAATAAGCCTAGCAGCAAAATTTAAATTTCCTGCAATTATTTTTAGTAACTTCAACATTAAAACACGAAATTACCAATGATTTTGCATTAGATTACTAGTTACTTTGATGTCTTTCTGTTGAAGTTACTGAGAATAATTGTGGGAAATTTAAATTTTGCTACTAGGGAAGTTAAGAATTCTGTCACATGGCCAGTTTTCTTAAGAAGAAAGTGTTACAAGCAGTAAGATCATTACTCTGGTAAGCACAGAATGTTGGTATCTTCTATATTTTACGGTAAATGTTATTAGAATCATAAAATCTAAGAAATACTAGTTAACCAAATAGAGTAAGGCTAGGTGATGTCAACATGTAGTTAGTAGCGATATCAAAATTTATTAAAAATCGTTATTCCTCTGGAATAGAGTTGACCAGGGGAATGACAGCTTTACAGACACATGTATGCTGTTTTTGTTCAAGCAGACCTAGAAGAAGATGGTGAAGTTAAAGTGATATTTCTCCGCGTTTGCAAGTTGGATAGTAAAGTACATAGATTTTGATGACATTGTAGATATTTTTTATCATTGATATATCTCCTGCAGTTTCTTGTCGAAAGGATGTAATATTTTATACTTTCACAAGAAATATTCCAGCTTTTCAACAAGGGTAGTACATATTTTCCTGAAATTTCAGTAAATGCTTAGCAAAAAAGCCAATTGCGTCATTCCTCTGGTACAAGTTTTTTTGTATTTCTTTGAAAATAGGTAAAATTAATAACGCAGTTTGCTGCTCTGCCATTTTGGTATTACGAGCCTTAACTGGTGTCGACAAACTTATTTGCAGCAAAACTGAACATTTAACAAAACTATACAGGGTGTATCAGATATAGAGGTAAATACAATAATATGTAGCAGCTGTAATCATATACGATCAAAAAGTCTTAAATGCACAGGGGGTCTATCTGTAAGCATTAACGAGAAAAAAAATATTTTGTAAATGCCGTGGGCTAGAGCCGCACCTGTGCCCAACCTAAATGCTGTCCCTAGTATACCGCCACATACCACTATCATTGGAGTGCAAACCACTTCGAACATTTTATTTAAATTCTTCCAGTCTCGAAAAAATGATCCTTTTCAGGACCATCATAATTTCATATAAAGAAAATCGAAGCTTGATGCATCGACAAAAGCGCGGGAATGTATAGATTCATTTTCGCGCGACATCATAGTAAAAAGGCGTGTTTGCAAATTTTCTGTAGGTACCTACATTTTTTTCTGTGTAATTCGATTCAATTCATTTTGCGTTATTTGATTAAATAAATCCAAAAGAAATAACTCAGAGTCATGTGGTACCATTTATTAACAACTAACTCTCGATTCGACAAAGCAAAAGAAAAACGTTTTTTGTAATACTGAAGTCGCATATCCAGTGAAACTCGAACGTCTTATCAGGATATTAAAAATAATATTTTGTAGACTTACGTAGAATGCTCTTAACAAATAAGGAATGTTTATTTTATAAAAAGAAGAAATTTAAAATGCCTCAGTTTTGCTATTTTTACAAGGGCCTTTATTTATTCAGAATGACGTTAAATGAACTTACGGCATACCATTAAGAATAATACTAAATGAGTGCAATGTATTTATACATAATACCACGTTTAGCGGGTGCTTAAAATGACGTTTCTTTGCATCAGGCCCGGACTAAAGAATTTTTGGCTCGAAATTTTACTTTTTTTTATTTTTTAATGATGAAATCTGGTTTCGGCGAGATTGTGCTTTATATTTCGTGTAGTTAACACCCAAGCAAAATTTACTTTTTTATTTGATACACCTGTATATCTATTTTTACATCTAAAAAATGATTATTTTAGATGAATTTCATATTCAAACACTGTTAATAAATAAGTGGGTTATATTTATTAACAGTGTTGGAAAATGAAATTTATTAATCACAAATATCGTTACTTATTTTAATAGTTATTGGAATTATAATTTCGGAATGAAAAAATTTACTAATTATTTAAATGATTTTAAAATCAAAATACATATGTGACTTGGATTCTGCATGTATGCCTTTTTATAAAAAAATTGTATTGTGTTTATATAAGTACATCTTGTTTTACGTAAATAAATATAGTAACTTTTGTTATAAATTCTGCTATTTAAAAATTGTAAATAAACAAAACGTTTGCCGAAAAATGAGCGTTGATTTATGATATATTTAAAAATATGTTTTATTTGTCACATATAATATGATTTAAGATAAACTTCACTCACATACATCATACATAAACACCTACTTATATATATGAATACTTTCACTTCCTATACATAGCCATCAACATAAAATTTTTAACACATAAAGAAATATTTAATCCTATAAATTCTCTTTACATACCGTTAGCACATTGTTGAAATATAGCTGCCGATGAACTGGCAACAAAACCCGTAAGAATCACAATAACGAAAAGCCGCATTATTATTATATTTTCTTCTTGTTATACGTTTACAATAAAAAGAAAGTAGATCTATACTGATGTTTTTCGAAAGATAGTATGGTCACTCTGTCTAACCGGTAAATTTAGACCAGTAACCCACCAGTATGAATTAGCGCGAGTACGGTAAACGTCTACTTTATTCACCTGACAGCTCTCACTATAAGAATTTGATCCCCACCCGTGTAATAAAAACATGAACAGAACAGATAATGCATGCATGTAGGTATATAGGAAATTGAGACAACAGCAATGCTTACCTACAATATATAATTCGATAGCACCATGTTTGGCATGATTTCATCCGTAACCCAAACAGCTTTGTTTATTTTGTTTGTATTTCGGCACCTTGGTTGAGTAATATAAACAATTTAGTATGCAATAGAAACATTCAATTACTTCAAGTTGACCCGCGAAAGAATTTGTTTGTTGTTGCTTCGTACTCATCTGAATCAGGAAAAAAATGTTCAAAGAACAAAGCAAACATCATTTGCATATAACCTTACACTCCAAAGAGCACATAACCAATATTTGCCTAATGTAAAACATGTTTTTTTTTAATATTAAATAAAGATTGTAAATCTAATATTTGAATAGTATTTGTATCTATACTACAAAATTAAATATACCACTTATTTTTTTTTCTAGATTTATTTTAATACATGAGGTAAAGTTATAATGAATATACTAAAACCTTCCTGTCTTTTTTATGTTTTAACCAACGTCATTTATGTATCATACGAGTAAAGACAATCTTCTAATTCGACTATTTTTTTTTCAAGTATTGCTATTGAAAAGAGAAGCAAAGTTTCCGCTAACAGAAAAAGATACAAGAATTAATTTCATCAATGTGACAGATAAAGATAGCCCTATTACTACTTTGTTTAAGTACAATACTTAAAATAGTGCACCGTTTCCGGATTCTATTATGGCATTCTGTGAAGTTTTCAGTAGTGTAATACAGTTTGAACGCAAAATTTAAACTTAAACTCAAAATCGAATTTAAACTAATACTGAAAAACCGCGCATAAGATATCCTGTTTATACGATTTTTAATTTGACTCGGAAGTATCATAAGATTTGATTCATACGTGCAAAAATCGATGATGTTGGTTAGAATTAAAACATAAATAGACAGATATACTATTTTCGTCAGCGCATTTTTTTAATACAAAAAATATGTTACATAATTTTCCATATCCTGTATGTATCTATTTCTGTGTAATGTTCTGAATATAGTGCAAGGAACGAAGGAACATCTTTACAAGAACAGCGTTGGCATCGACACCTTTGATCTCAATGGCAAAAAAATGTCCATTAAATTTGTATGTATAAGTAATGAGCAATTTGCTACAAATGCAAAAAGATTGCGTCTAATCATCTATAAACCGGTTCAATTATGCAAAGTCGTTTCTGCGAGCTGTGGTTTTAAACTAGTATATAACTGGAGTAAGTTTTCCGTTAAAAAAAGTGGGTTAGAATAATTTGACATATCTGCAATAAGAAATTGAATTCCTACCAGTTATAATGAGTTTTCAAAATTTAACATGAGAAGATATCCTAAGAAAACAAAGGTTATAATTGCAACGATTGAAATTGAGGTCGTCGTACGATGTCTTATTTGTAGGTAAGGTAAATATATCATACATAAGTAATTGCGGTTAATTATTCAGGTTAGTTAGTCACATACAAGTAATTAATTAACCTTGACTTTAAAACCTTTTTAACATTCAAGAGTAATCTCGTACGTAAGCGTAAACCAACATACGCAAACGCAATAAAATCGCATTTCCTTCAGGGAAGTGACGTGATTGTAATTCTGTAAGTTGATAATATGACAAAAGCTGACAAGGTTTGTGGTTTATGTATATTCATTCTCACTTCCTAAATCTAGCATGATAAAGAAACAATATATAATATTAAAATATTATTTATACATGGTTTACGACCTTAACTATTAGGTACTATAGAATTCTATAAAAAAATAAAATGCCTTATCAAAAAGCTGGAGTCAATCAAAGTGATTCTGCCTGATTTGTACACGTACTATTATTTTATTTTTTTTGTTTTAAATATCAAAATTATATGTTGAAAGCCAAAAGAAATGTTTTTAAATCAATAATATTACAATAAGGAAACTAAAGAAAGCAACATTTTTTCGCTTTGGGTTTTGCAAAACAAAATAAACAAAGGTTGTTTGTGTCGAAGACTAGGAATGATACTATCTACCTTTGTCCGTGTTGCTAGTTCAAAATGTATATTTTAAGTATGTACATCTATATTTAAAATTCATTAGAAATCAGTAGAATAGTAATAATTGAACAAATCCTGCACGCATCGATAAAATATTATACTAATATTCCAAAGTAATCTTAGTTGGTTATTTCAATAATATGGTGTCGCATGGCCCGAAATTGCAAATAATGATGTAACTTGTGTGTTAGTAAATGAAGAAAGTGAATTAGAAGTTATTTTATATTAGAAATTTCTGTAATACAAATCTATATTTAATGTATTTGCTACTATATGGATAGAAAACTTCATACAATAATCTTTAGGTTAGAGCAGCTCTTTAGAACCTCGATGTAGTCATGGATAAAATATATCCTAAAACTTTGACAATTTATTGTGGCGCTTTATTCGTAAAAATTTATTGACTTATTTTTATAGGTTATGTATACACATAACAATACTTGATCACTTATTCAAACAAAATTGCCATCCATTTGACAATTTCACAAGAAACACAATCGAACAACAATAGAAACCAATAAATATCTCCCAGAATTACATATTATGAAATGCAATAATACTGCTCATAAAAACGTATAGGTACTTGGATTTGTTGAACGCTTGAACGGTACTTTTTAATAGCATCCGAATGTCTACATGTGGTCTACAATCCACATCTAGTTTATAACGAAATCTATCACATATATTTAATACACAAAAGAATACCAAAACACAAAATAAAATTAATATTCTGTAGGTAAACTTCTGAAGGTTGTGCAGTCTTGTAAAGTTATTAGTTATTAGCATGACTCTATGTCCATATTGTGCCTTCTAATTGAAGAGTTTTAAGTTGCCATCAATTAATTTAACAATGAATTTGTTAAGTGAATATATGTGAGGAATAAATTCAAATTTTATTTGATTATATTTGGTTACTTATTATTATTAACAGTTTTATAACAAAAGACACGGACATGCATATATAGTACCTATATATATTTTATTAATAATTTTTTTTTCTTAATAGGTATTCTACATCTTATACCCAAATATAGCTTTTAAATTTATGTATGTACCCACATATAACCTTACATATGTAAAAATATAAACAGTATCAACCTTGAAAGACTTACTGTAATTAATTTATATTTTTTTTTTCCATCGGTAATCATCTGATGTTATCTGTCGCTGTCAAGGGAAATTTTAAATTAACTGCTAACTGGCTTTCCTCCATTGATGTTGTTTATAAATTTTACTGTGTACCGGTGTCTCTTTATTATCATTTTTTGGTTTTTGCTTATTTTAAACATGCTTATTAAACGTGACATATTATTTTAACAGTAAGGAGATATAAATTATAACTCGTTTCCGGCATTTCTGCGGCTTCGTACAGGATTTCCGACAAAATCCTTTAAATTGATTACTTTTACGTCCAAAAGTTAATAAACTGTAGAAATCATATATAAATGAGGGCCACAGAAACTGACAAGCTTTCTTTTTTTAAATAAAAAAAAACCCATGCGGAAGTATCTCAAAAAACAAATCTAAATTTACCGCCAAATTGGACAACATGTATGGCGAAGAACATAATTAAGAATAAGGTTGAAGCATACCGTTCGTCATTCATGTCGTTAATCAATAAAACACAAACGAGCCAACCGCACAATCATGTCGACGTTAATTATTATAGCCAATCTAAAGCGTGTGATGGCTAATATTGTACAACGCGATTAAAGTCAAGTGTCTGAGGTTGCAATAGAAATTCCGTCCAGCCTTGTTAATCTACAATTACATTTAAATAAAACCAAGTTAGATGTATATAAAACTTTATTCTATTCAAAAATATCACTGGCCGCGTTATACCTAGACTTCAGTCTGTATTAAATATAAAAGAAAAAAAGATACTAACATAGCACATAACCTCTATTTTAGGAATCAAATTATTATAAAATCCCAAAGTGCCTAAAATAAAGATAGAATAAAAAACCGATATTTAATATCAACATATACAAAAATTATTAAAACATGTTCGATTTTCCCTTAAATTTTGTTAAAATGTGTTCAGAATGTCATTTTATACACTTTACACCCAGTGAACCAAATTCAAATTTCTCGCAATTATTTTTATAGTAACTTCAACATTAAAACATGAAATTACCTACGATTTTGTATTAGATTAATAGTTATTTGAATACCTTTAAGTTGAAATTACTGAATATAATTACGGTAAATTTGAATTTGGTTTACTGGGCAACTTATAGGAATGTAACTCAAAAATGTTCAATTTATAAACCCAAACGTCGTTTTAATATACATTCTTCTTTCATTAATTCTCGTCATAAAACCTAGTCATATTAGTACGACGAGTTACTAATTTAATTACAAATTTAAATTTGGCAACCCTATGTTTTTTTTTTCTTATAAATATTTATACAGGATGGTTTTGGAATAGGGGATAAAATTTAACAGGGTGTTGAACCAGACCAAAAAAAAATTTTTTCGTGACTCACCGTTTCAGAAAAAATGATAAATTTACAACTTACAGATATTTCGCTGTTACGACGTTTCAGGTTCAAATATGTTCACTTTATAACATATATTCAAAATGACCCGCCATTAGTATGGTTGCGACTCATTTTCATCAGTTAATAGCTTTGTTCGTGGAGCACATCAAACAATTAAAGCAGCTGTTATAATTACATATAGGTAACCTAATTTTTTCGAGAAGTATGTTCTAATAGACATTGGTTTTATATTTGAGAATATTTATTTATGGTATTATTTATGATGGCATAAGGATTATTGATGTACTATTAGAAGATATCATGGCGAAAGGAGAAACATTATTTGCACTGATAAATCATGGGTAAATAACATTTTGTAGCAGAATGGACTGACAGCACAGCAAGTACATCTAGATGAGCATTTTTGCAAGATTTAACTATCAATCTCTAAAAGTAACAAAGGGTAATAGCCAACATTATGCATTAGTTGATGGTGGCAACAAAAATGGCTTCGTTATAAGTGCTAAGATACGCCTCTGCTTATCCAGTAAAGATATGACAACATTTCTACCGAGAAATGGTAAAACTTCACTAAACATGTTATCAAAGGTATAATAATTATATAATATTTAACACATTGTGGTTTTAAGTTTATACATTTTAGTTGAAGAAGTCATGTGGAAATTAGACCATGAACCCAAAAAGTATATTACTAATTTAATATTGATCTCATCATCATCATCATCTTCATATTGGTCATCCGATACAAGTTAATCATACACTTATGGCTATAGAAATGATCTTTAGTTTGTTGTAAGCATACCTCTGTAAATATTAATACTTATACACCTATGTATGTTTCCTGGAAAATAAACACTAGAACAGGAAACAACCCCTTATTTTGTGTTGTGTATTATGATGTGGAATAAATATTAATACAATCAACATTATTCTATCGCTTTTCATACTAATGTAATGATACACAGTGGGACATAACCAATAAATACAAACAAAAACAAAATTCACAGGATTGACATTTATAAACGCCAACATGAAATTCGCGAAGTTGGTCAGCGCGACAACATACGAAAAATTAAGTACTTAAATAGATTTGGCATCGTTGAGAGATATACGGTGAGATTCAAAAAGATTGTCAATTTCGCTCCTATAGATAGTAGCAGGGTGTAGGTATATGCCACGTGTTTGTAATGAAGGTTTGAACTATGTCAGTGTTACTATACTATTGTTGGTGATATTAAATGTAAATATAAACGGTTTGAAAAAAGTTATAAGATAAATAAACGAAGACAAATTACAACACGAACGCCAATGTCACTAAATGTCAAAAAAATTGATTTATTATATGAAATTTGTATGTAGCTAACTTCACTCATTAAAACGGTAATAAGTATAGATAAATTTTTCCGGAAAACAGTTTTTTTATTACGACAATCATTTTGAATCTCACAGTATAAATGTAGTACCAAAATGGTAGGTAATTTTATGTTTCGAAGTTGAAGTTACTAAGAATAATTGCGGGCAATTTAAATTTGGCTATGTGGGAAAGATATCAAACTATGTAGAAAATATTGTGACGAGCGCCAATTTTTAAACTGGTAGTTTCGTTAGGTGCTCGCGTAGCGGAAGAAAAAACTACGTACAAGGTTCGAAAGAGGAATGACAGAGGGCAGTAGCGGGTCGAAGATTCGTGACTATTCTTCTCAATGTAGAAGCACGCACTAGATATTTCCGGTATATTCTAGGACCTAGCGGGAAGATATAAAATAACGCGTGGTGAATGGCCGGAGTCAATCAGTCGACACGAGTTGAATAGTGCGGATAGCGAGTGGAGATAAATACGAGCGAATTAGTACGTGTAATATAAATATCGGTGCAAATAAATCGTTTACATAAATTAAGTGATTTAATTAATAAGCGTTTTTTATAGTAATTAGTGAGTGATTTAATTAATTAGTATTATTTGATTTTAATTTAATAGATTTTAAGTGTGTAAATAAATCAAGCTAATTTAAATATATCGCCGGTGTATTTTTCTAAACCCTGACAACGTTTTAAGAATAGAAAAACGTTACAATTTTGTCTGCAATTATAACGTTGATTTTATTATGCATTTTATGAAATTAATAAATTTATTTAAAATTGCAAATAATGACGGTCAGCTGACAAGCTGAATTAAAACTGATGCCGTGAACTATTGCATTGAGTACCGATATACAGCTAAAAAGAACGATGTGTCTGACGTCACTTGCACTAAAAAGCGCAAACTTTAGCGTACACTACTTGAACTAGCGCAGCCAGTTCAGCCAAAAAGAACAAACTTATTTGGTGTATGTTTTTGTTTGTTGCAGACACTGCATACGTCATAAGTAGAGACCGGATTATATGCAAAGTGCATATATTTTATTTTTTGCATATCTTTGATTATAGTCTATATGTAGACGTATTACACTAATTATTAAGTTAATTAGCGCTAATTAGTGATTGCATATATTGCATATTTAGGCATTTCTATGCATATTTTTACAAAAGTTGCATATATTGCATATTTAAGCTTTTTCTTATCCACTCTATTAGTAAAAATTCCTAGTAATTCCTAATGTAGATCGACAACCGACAATTCTCAGAACGATAAATCTTTTACATTGGCTTCTCTAATACTTTTTTCCAAGAACTACCCGTGTTTAATTTCGCCTAGCAGAAGGGATGTGGTAAATACGTTTTATTATTATTAATTCCCAAATAAACTATTCATTCACTGAATATCTTTGAGCGAAACAGCATGTAATTGTGTTACGTTTTTAAATACTGTGCGTACATACAATGAGTATAGCGAACAAAATTTCTTTATGGATTAAGCCATATCCTGAACTGGTAAAGGATGGCGACAAAATATTTTGTCGAGCCTGCAGTAAACTGGTAAGTTTAATTTTACTAAAAGCTTTACAATTGTTTTTAAATTATTTAACTTTCGATATAAAATGACATTGTTGTTGTAGGTGTCTTCTGAGAGAAAGTATCTGATTGATCAACACGCTAAAACTCCATCACATATTGGAAAATGTGAAAAACTAAAGCGATCCGCATGTGTGCAGCAATCTATACGTCAATGTGTAGCATCAACTTCACGAAACTCAGAACAAGAAGAATATAATGCGGATCTGTGTAACGCATTAATTTCGTCTAACATACCATTAGCAAGATTAAACAGTGTTATTTTGAAATCATTTCTGCAAAAATATTGCAAACATAATATATCTGACGAAAGTATCTTACGAAAAAATTAGGTCACATCTTGTTACCAGCAAACAATAGCAGAAATTCAACAATTGGTAGGGAATAATTTTATTTATATCATGGTAGATGAAAGTACGGATAATTGTGGCCGTTATATTGCCTGTTTGTTAATAGGAATTCTTCATGAAGATATTGTACGTAAATCATATTTAATTTGCTGTAAAGAACTTTGAAAAACAAATAATGTGACAATTGCCCAATTCGTTCAAGAAGGTTTATCAAATTTCTTTTTACCTGGAAGTATACCTTGTGAAAAATTTTACTAATGTTGTCCGACGCTGATAAAAGCCGCGCAAAATTTAAAAATTTTTTATAGTAACATTATTCATACCACTTGTTTAGTTCATGGATTAAATCGTGTAGCCGAAGACATTAGGAATCAATTCCCTTTGATTAATGATTTAATTAGCAATATCAAAAAAGTATTTTTAAAAGCACCTTTACGAATCCAATTTTATAAGAGGCGACTTCCCGGTGTTAACTTGCCTCCTGAACCGATTATTACGAGATGGGGTACATGGTTAGAGGCTGCAATTTTTTTCGCCGATAATTTTGAAAGAATAAAAAATGTAATTCTTGAAATGCTGACTGCATTGCTCTAGAAAACTGTAAAAAGATAGTAACATCAACAGAATTGCTACAAAACCTTTTGTATATTAAGTCAAATTATAACTTTGTTTCCAGTTCCATTCGTAAACTAGAAACGCAAGGGATGTCGCTCTCGGAATCAGTCGAAATAGTAGACGAATTTGATATGCTATGTAAGAAGGTTAAGGGTAGAATAGGTAATTCTATATACGATAAATTTAAGCAAGTAATAAATAAAAATGCGGGGTATTTGAAATTGAAGAAAGTTAAGAAAATTTTGAAAGGTGAAAGAGTAAACGATTTCGACTTTAATTTTAGTTTAGAATGTATTGCAAAAATAAGTTAAAAAATGCACCAATTACATCTGTGGATGTTGAAAGAAGCTTTTCTATTTCGAAACATGTATTTTGATAGAAGACTAAACTTTCTTTTACACAATTTTGAAAAACATTTAATTATAAATTTGTTGTGAAAAAAAATTGTGCAATAAAGTTAATTAGTTTAAATTTCTGCTCTTATTTATTTTATGTAAAAATTTTGCATATTGTCGCAATTTTTTTGCGTATATGCCCCAGGTTTATGCATATTTTCTCAAAAATCGATGCATATGTATGCGCATATATTCCAGTTTTTCTTTGCATATAATCCGGTCTCTAGTCATAAGCAACAACGACGTATCTACAAACATTCGTGATTTCGAGTACTTTGTCATGCTCCAACACCTTATCAAATTTCGTCCCTTATTTTAAAACCGGCCTGTACATATTATATTCATAATATTTAATTGTATTAGATATCACATTTGCACGAAACACGTCGGATATAAATCACTAATTAATCACATTTAGTATAGACAACAAAAAAAAATCACCTGCATACTCGACACGATACATACAAAATAGCAAACGAATAGCATAAGATATCCATATCATCATGAACTATCATCACTCTCTGCAATTCCCCAAAAAAGCTAAAAGTATAAACACCAATATATACCAAAGTCGATTATTCAAAATAATTTCCTACTAATACATGTAGGTGAAAGAAAAAAAATTACAATTCCCAAGACTCAAAATCGGCAATCGCGGGCACCACGTTCGCCCAATTCGGAAAATCTCCCAGGAACGACCTAAACTGCATCGTATTTTCGTTCTGTTTCACGTGAAGATGTTTCCCAGACATGGCTATATCCAGCGCGGTGGCATTGCCCCAATCTGCCGGCACTTCCAGGTCGATCGAGAACATCAAAGGCGATTCTGAATGTCCCCAAACGTAGTTGATGAAATATATCGGCCGGCCGTTCCATAATGGAGCGTTGCTCGGGATTACAGCATCTAAACTGGTATTCACTAAACGGATATTGAATTTCGGGGAAAGATAAACGTTCAAATGATCGGGTCCTCTAGCTGTAAAATTGTAGGAGAGAAGATTAGATTGACGGTAAAGTTTCGAATTGAGTTCTAAGGAGATTTTTCCTCCGATGATCGGATCTTCAGCCGGGACCCAAGTGCTGCTCTCCCTGCAAATTCACAACAAATATAAAAACAATTTTGTAACAAAAAGAAAAATAATTTTACATCACTGCGAGCATTCTTGGAGTAATTAACGGTAAGCCACATACGAGGAATTTCTTGCAATCCTCTTTAACTGACGCCCTCTTTTCCAATTGCCTCACGTATGGCAGTACGCTTCTCGGGGAATTCCTGTCTAGATTTACGAGGAAATATCCGGCGTCTTGCTTTATTAAGCCAGCGTGGTCGTTGAATGTCCTTTTAGTGTGCTGAAAAATAAACGAGTAAATGGGATTTCGACGTAAATAAATGATAAATATAAGAGATTTTCGTACATATATCATAAATCTCTGAGGCGCTGGTGATTTCGGATCGCCCGAGTAGGGAAAACCGAATGGCGTGACGATTATTAAGAAGGTGACCAAGAAAGTCACCAGGAAGAAGTACATCAACCAGAAGGGCTTCTTCATCATAGCCAAGAAGTGTATCTGGAAAAAATAATACGAGATTTTTTTTCTTTCTTTTATATGTAAATCGTGCGTTTATTTGAGGCGAATTTGGATGACCTTTGGTGAGATTCTTTGCTAGTAGATGGCGCGCATTCAATTTTTTTTAAAATTAAAATAAAAAAAAATAATTGCTTCGAAAGTTTCGCCAACGTTTCGATTTTTATTTATGTCTAATCTCCGAAAATAGTATGAGATTTTATAAAACGAAAACTTTTACTAAAATTAAATGCGCGAAATTTTAATTTTTACTAATCATTTTTTCTTCTTTGTAAAAAACAAAAAGAATAGTAATCAATCTCAAACGGATTTAATTTAATCTAGGCTAATTATTTAATTGATAGTTGACTTATCTTACGTTAAAAAATGAGACTATAACAGACTATAAAAATATAACACAATCTATAAATACAGTTTGAACATTATTACATAAAAATATAAATGTAGATCCAAGTCCTTTTAAAATGTAAAATTCAAAAATCAAAAATTTTTAAAAATTATTTTAAATTTTACACGAAAACAAGAGAAGCAGCGGGCGCGTCTGGTTCTGGAGCAGTCCGTATTCTTTCCTGAAAGGTCTTCGATTGCGTATCGATAAAGTCTACTAGAGCACCCTCTAAATTATCTCCGATGAGGGAGCGCCATCTGCTAACGTAGTTGGAAAATCAAATTTAAAAGTAAAATATTGACATCAGGACAAGATTTGTTAGTAATTGAACAGGAACGAAAATTTGATTTGTATTTGTACAAAAAAAAGTACTATAATATAATAAAAATGAAGATTTTAAATTATTTAATTGATACTATAGCAGAGTACAAAAATGTAAAACGTATAAATACAGTTTTAAAGTTGTTACATAAAAATATAAAATGAATCTGAGCTTTTTAAAATTTGAAGATTAGATTCAAATTTAAAATTTTCAAATATTGTTTTAAATTTTACACGGAAACAAGGAAAACAACAATTCGGTCGGAGAAGGAAATCAAGACATTAACAAACAGATACTCAAGTTTATAAGGAGGTAGGTCTATATAAACAGGTATGATTGAATTGGTACAGAAAACGTGTAAATACATTATCAAGTTGATATTGAAATAATAACAAGGTAAATTCGTATTCCAATCCTTTTTATTTTAATATATTTACTGCGACATGTTTCGGTTTTTCCAAACCATCTTCTGGCAATAAAACGTCAAAGGTGTGTTATTATGTAAGATTGATGTGTCCAAAATTTTGTATGTGCAGTAAGAGAAAATTCTTCAAGAAACATTTAATCTGGTTAAAAACTACATTAAAATGAAGTAACGTTAAAGACGAAAAACAACACATGAAGATGGTTTGGAAAAACCGAAACATGTCGCAGTAAATATATTAAAATAAAAAGGATTGGAATACGAATTTACCTTGTTATTATTTCAATATCAACATACATTACACCAATCCCTTGGGACACTATAGATTACATTATCAAGTGTTTAGAAAAGAAAATAAAAGTTTTATGTGAAAATCTGTCTTCTCAATTATTAATTGAATAGTTAAATCTCTTTTAGTTTACTAATTTCATCTGCCTCTTAGTTAGTTGGGCGTTAGTTGTTTAAGGCCGTAAGCTAGATTATATACAAACTTTTAGGCTTTATGTTTTTAACCTTTTTTTAATATAAATGTTAAAAACAATTGGTTGGATGGCATGTTTTGAAAAATATGTGTGTTTACTTAACAATAATTGTAATTGTAATAAATTAAATCGTTAAAATAAACAATCTTAGTACAAGAATAGCTAACCACCAAAAACTAATAGAAACTTGAAACTCGTACAGTATAATCTACTAACTGTTTTTAGTTTTATTATTATTTATTTTATGATATTTATCAACCAATACCATGTTGTTCATACAATACAAACTCAATGTCTTTGCTAAAGTTATAGAGAATAATAAAAAAAAAATACAAAGTATTGCATACATCCCAACACAAATATTGTTCCACATCCGGTGATTACAGCCGTACAATAAATCGCGCTCTCCGAAACACAGCACGAAAGAACCTTATTTCTATTTATTCTACTTTCGGAAATCGACATCTAAAATTACCATATTTTATTATATGCACCCTAGTAATTATTTTGTTTACATTACACTGGCCTGTAGGTTATAGACAACCAATCAGGTATTTGGGGGTGTGGTTAAATCACATACTTTAATTGTACTACTACTAGCAGCATCTAGCCAATTTTAGTTGCCTCTACTACGTACCTTACGGCCTTAATATTAGTGTTTACAGGCGTCTTATCACCTGTTTTTTTTTTTTTCGGGATAATATGGAGGATCTGTATAACTTACGTAAAAGCTTGAAAAGATTATTGTCAGTGCCATGACTATCACGCCAATTATTATCTCCGGATTCTTATCGCTTCCAATTCTTCCAGTTATGGGGACAAAAAGAGAAACAACGGTTATCGCTTGATACAGTATCATCATAGATGGAAATATGTTAAACGCCAAATAGACCATCTTCCAGCCGTTTGCTACAAAGAGACAATGAAAATTTAGCGAAAAAAAATACTGTCAGAAATAATTTTCTTTTAGAGTAACAGCGCATTAGAAACCTTTTGTCTGCACACAATTTTGTTTCAGAAACATTTAACATGGTACATTTATTGGTACAGAATACCATGCTTTTTTTTATGAAATTTTTAAGTAAAAATGTATACATACTTAAGTTTTATTCATTATATATAGTTCATGCATTTTTTTAAAAAGCCTGTATCTTGTAAATAAGAAAGAAATGATAAAAAAGAGCAAAGAATTTATTCCTGTTAAAAAAAATACCATTATCATTTAAGAAGATAACTTCACAGCTAGAAAACAGAAGATCAAAGAAAATATTTTCTTCGTCAAGTACTGTCTTTTATACAAATAGACGTTTTTAATCCCTTAACTAACCATTATATTTTCTAAATGTCAAAAAAAATGATTTTTTATAGCCGATTTCAGTACCTTGCAATACAGATCGACTTAATGTTGGTAATATTTAGTTTCTATAATCAAAGTTGGCAATACATGCAGTGTTGCCAGATCTACCGTTAAAACGGTATTTCTACCGCTTTCAACTTCAATCTTCCGTTCTTCCGTTTCGAGTTCACAATCTACCGCTTTTTGATAATTTGTGGTACTTACAACAAAACTATAAAGCCGATTATGTATAAACTCTTTATTTCATTGCATCAGAAACCCTTGATGTTTCTGAATTGCTGTAGTAGGCGGTGCCAAATGTTACCTGTTATTTCCAATACAAAAACATAGTGATTGCTGCGCCATCTGTGCAAAACTGTCGAAGTAAAATAGAAATTATATGTGACATATATCTATTTAATTTCTATTTTTTAAAGACAAATTGCCTGTAATTTTACGTTGAAGCAGTTAAACAAATTTTGTAGAGGTTTCTCTTGAAAAATAATTTGTTACAAGATTTATTCTTTTTGAATCCAGAAACAGCAAAAACAATTAGCAGCATTGCAAGTTTTGATTCTATTCCAAATGCAAATAATATATTATATTATATATTTTGGTTTAATATCGCCAAAATAAAGTGTAAAAACAATACTATATGTTTGGAAATTTGGCCAACTTCATTGTCAACGTATTAATTTTACCGCACTCAAGGGCAAATGTTGAAAGGGTATTTGTATTTTCAGCAATCAACTTATTAAGAAACAGAGAAAGAGGTTATGAAACGAAACAATTATTGGTTTACTTCACAGTAATCGTCTGATAACTGATAATTGCTTCAATTTTCAACCGAAAAAAAAATTACGACGTCTAATGACGAAAGATATGCATAACGATTAATATAGTAATGTAGATTTTCATAATTTGAAGAATTATGTTTCTTTTTTTTGCAAAATATAAACTAATAGGTAGCGAAATGGAATGAATAAGAACATTTGATTTTCGTTACGGAAATTCTTCCGCTCAAGTATTGACATCTACCGTTATTTTACATAACATTCTACCGCTGCGAAATAATTTCATCTGGCAACACTGAATACATGTAAAGATGTTCTTTCCTTTAAGTTGTAACCAGTATGTATGCATGTTATCGTTACTTACTCTGTCGTTGCCGTTTGCCTATGTTTAAGATCATGTAAAACATATTTTATAATTATAACTGAGTTAAATGAAATATAGAACTAAAACCAGTGTCTGAAATATTTTTACAACCTAAACGCAATACTTAACTCGTTTGAATTCATTTTTGCATTATGTTTCAAATATGAGTTAATTCTTTTACACTAGTTCAGGGATTAAATGTTTTTCGAAATATTACTTAATAACTAACTTTATCGAAACACTGTGTTAATATATGTAGAAACGCCACCTTTAGTGCAAATCGAAAACTTCCAAACCCCACTTTACACTACATGTACGTTTAATAAACGAATGTCTTACTCACCAGAATGATGAAGCTTGGTTAAATGTATAAAAATCGATCCGACAGTATTGAACAGTACAGGTATCATAAGAGCGTAAGCACTTCGAATGCTCAAACACGTCAATATCATAAGCGCTACAGTCCAAATCAGTCGAATCACGGAATATTGCAGTTGGCTCTGTACTCTGGCAGAAAAATGAATCTGGAAATCGAGTTCGATTATATCATTCTGTCTGTCGTACGTTAAATAGATTCACCTTGGCGTTCAGAGAATTCCAAATAATCAACGGTATAGAAGTAAACATAACTGTAGGCACGGCATAGAGACCAAATAGAAGGTAGGGACCGGCATACCAACTCATGGAATAGTGTAAAGCATCCACGATCAGCGCGATACTTAAGATGGAAACTCCTGCCAAAGCCCAGCCCAGGAGAACGGCAAAAGCGGTCACTATCAAATATACTTTACTTTTCCAATTGTGACCTGTAATAAAGATATAGTTTTTGTTTTTTTTTTGTTTTACAACAAGTGGCGGCAAAGATAGGCAACCCAAATAAAGGTAGCTTGGTGTTTTGTCTGTTGTAACAAAGGGAAAGAAAATACTACGACTTTTAGCTCGTGTTGTTTGTATTTGTTAGTTTCCTTAAAACAAGAAAATAAAGCGAAAACAAAGAACATTAAGTAAGTAAAAATTTTAATTCTAGCAATATATATATATAAATCGCCGAAAAGGTAGCGGCATGTTTGTCGGGCACCGTAAAGGGTATTATAATTCGAGACGATAGTTCATTGCGTCGCGGATTACGATGGCATTACTTTTAAAGTGGATATATGTTAGAATTGCGTCTAGGAATTTGCTTGCAAAAGAAGGGGTTTTTAAAACTTGCCAATTACTTTGAAAAATTGACCGCGAAGCATAATCACCTATATATCATTTTAAATTTTACAAAACAAATCGTTTATTTAATGAGAATGTCAAAAAAAAAAAACATAAATTGAATACAATGTAACATTGTTCAACCCAGTATGCAAACTTATCAATAATTTACAGATAATTCAAGATTTAATTTAGTTAAAAAAAAAAGAGACTTTACCTAGCTTGAAATCCTTGAAGCACTTATAGGCAGTCAAACACGAGCACAACACCACCAATAAGTTGATAAACATCCCCAGATATTCTTTGTAGGACACCATGAACAGTCCGAAAACATCGAAATAGACGGCTTTGCCAGCCTGGGACGCGCTCATATTTTCCACTTCTGGCGCGTTGCCTATTTTCTTGATCAAAGCCAAGACATTGTCGCCGACATGTTGATACGAACCCAAAGGTATACTCGCCACGTCATCGTAGCTCGTATGATATCGGTAACCGTTTTTGAAAAAAGCCAAGTCGAATCCTAAAAATACAGGCGTTGATTTTCCGTTTTTTGCTTCATTAAAAGTACTCGATTACCAAAGGATGGAACGACAGCAGGCTCTATCAATTATGAATCGCATAGAAATGATAAACTCAAATACAGTCATACAGAAGTAATTGATGTTAATCAATTTCATACGATATTATACACAGAGATTCAAAATGATTGTCAATTCCGCTCCTATAGATAGTAACAGGGTGTAGGTATATGCCGCGTGTTTGTAATAAAGGTTTGAACTAAGTCAGTGTTGGAACATAAGAAAGTAAACCGGATCTGTCATAAATAAGGAAAACGTAACCTATATTTGAACTCGCATTATATAAACGACTATGGATTGGTGTTTCTGCTTGTAAAAATGAAATGTAATTAGTTTAACTTTACTAAATTAAGATTTTACAATTCAGTACTAACTGGTGTTTAACTAAATTTATTTATTACTTTAAATTATAACATACAATTAGTATAATTATTAAGTGACAAAACTGCATCTCTCAGTTCTTCTATGGTATGCATGCAGTTTCTATAGATCCTATTTTTTAGATAGCCGAACATGAAGTAATCTAATGGGGTTAGATCAGGCGATCTTGGTGGCCATCTTTGTGCTCTAACGAACATGTCAGCAAAAAACTGTTGAAGATATTGGCAGATTTGTCGAGCAGTATGTGCTGGAGCATTATCGTGCTGAAAATAACCTACTTCAATCTCATTTTCTTGTAACTCTGCAATAAACAATTCCAACATCTGTTGGTAACATTGGGCTGTTACAGTTTCCTCGAAGAAAATTGGCCCTATTATTCGTTGTCTGGACATATAGCTAACCAAATTCCAACTTTTACGGGATGCAATTGCGTTTCTCGAAATTCGTGTGGATTTTCTGCAGACCAGATACAATAGTTTTGTAAATTGATATAGTGTGTTAGATAAAACCAGGCTTCATCCGAGAAAAATGATTTGTTTAGCAAGTCATCGACCTTTGAATTGATATTAAACCAATGACAATATTCCAATTGCCTATCGTGATCTAATGGTAATAATTCCTGTACCGTAGAAACTTTATAGGGATGAAAATGTAACTTTCTTTTGACAGCTCATTGCGCTGAAGTGTATGATAAGCTTATAAAATTATAAAATGTAATAAACTATTTCACTTAATGTTAATATTGATTTTTTACCTGTTTGTTGAGCTATTACCACAGATAAATTCCCTTATTTTCTTACAGTATTCAGAAATACTATTGTTGGTGATACTAGATGTAAATATAAACGATTTGAAAAAAATTATAAGATAAATAATCGAAAGATACTACAACACGCACGCCAATGTCGCTAAATGTCAAGAAAATTCATTTAATGTATGAAATTTGTAAGTAGCTAACTTCGCACATTAAATTGGTAATAAGTATAGATAAATTTTTCCGGAAAACAGTTTTTTTCTTACGACAATCATTTTGAATCACATGGTATAGATATAACTCACCACGTTATACAATCATCAATCAATAGACGATAGAGCCTGTCGCCGATCCACTCTCTACTAATTACATACCAACAGCGCCCCCATAATCCCGAAATAACCTAAAATCCGTGTCGGAAGGTATGAGATTGCTCTGGAAGATTTCTTCGCCCGCCACTTGACCGTAAGGATAGGGCAACATAGAATAATAATTGAGCAACCAAAGAATGGGCGGGGCCACTTTGAAATAGGATTTCTTTGCCGCAGAACGGCCGCTTCTAGATAAATACGACCTTCCATTCTTCGCCACTTGTGTTGAGTGATAAATCCGTTGAGCGGCCTGCAGAGGCGATTCTTCGGCTCCGTTGAAGAGGAATATTATGTTTATTTTAAACTCCGTTCCATTGTCGCAATTTCCGTATAACTTCTAGCATAACGGCGCACATTATGCCGTCGTCGCTTCCGCCTAAATGCATTTTAAAATTAATTGTGAAATTTTAATACATAATTTTAAAATTTCACAATAATACTTCCCTAACAATCAAATTTAAATTTCCCGCCACTATTTTTAGTGAATTCAACGTAAAGGCATTAAAATAACTATTAAATGTAGTACAAAATGGTAGATAATCTTATGTTTCAACGTTGGAGTTACTAAGAATAATTTATTAGTTACAGTTTATTCACCTGTTTTATACAAAACCCACTAAACCAAATTTAAATTTCCCGCAATTATTTTCAGTAACTTCAACATTAAAGTATGAAATTACCTACGATTTTGTATTACATTAATAGTTATTTGAATACCTTTAACTTGAAGTTACTAAATATAATTGCGGGAAATTTGAATTTGGTTTACTGGAAACATTTTAACATGATTCAATCCATAATTATTTATAATTAAATCGTTAATTTTTATCGCATTTCCAGTGATCTGAAGATGGCTGTTGCAAGCCGAAACTAGTAATCATGTATTAATACATTTTGTGAACGAAAGAACGGGTTTTTTTTACTCTTTTCTCTCCTACAATATTCATCGTTCATTGGATACTACAGCACGAAGTGAAAGTAGGTCCAGAATCTCACAAACTCTTTTTTTATTAGTAAAATACTAATGCCTACATGTTTCGAGTGTTTTAACAGTCTTCTTCAGGCCAAAGAGTAAAAAAAGAACACAGAAGGATTATGTCAAATATTAAAATTGGGCTCAAACTGTTCAAAATACTAATTAGATGTAATAAAGTGCTAAAGATAAAAAGCAATTGTAAATAGGGCAGAACCACAAACATATTAAAATTAACAGAGTGAAATATGACAAAGTACACTTGTGAGAGAGCACATATGTAGGCAGAACATACCATGATTTTGACACACGCATCAAAGAATACCTGTGATGCTTACAGCTCAACTCCACTGGCTTCTCACATTTTGCCAAAAATAATTGCGTGAAATCTAAATTTTAGGGAAGTAATTATAAATATCTCAAAAACAAATGAATTGGAGATAGATAATCATAATACTAGTTGTCTGTAAATTATGTATCAAATCCATTAAACTAAGAAAAAAAATACTTAAACTTAAAATTTCTGACATTTTCTAACTGCACAAGATTGTGACAAAAGAAAAACCTGAACAAATAGTTTAAAACACGTTATATATTCTTAGAACAATAAAAAAAAAGACAGTACCTGGACTAGTAGGGACAGAATCAAAATGAGCATTCACCAACACGCTGTATCTAGAATAATTATCCGCATGTAACTTAGCAATAACATTTTGAACATTATTATATGCGTTATATGCTCCAAACGGTCTAAAGTCGAGATAATACGATCCATTTATAGATTGAATATCGATCTCTAGACTTCTATTAGACGAAGTGCCCTCTGAGATATTTACCAGCTCATTATATAAAAAATTAACAGCGTCAACCTCATTTTCAGTTGTTCCAACGACTCTAGGTCCATTTTTAGTTAACGCCAGCAAGTCTTCTTGCGCTCTTTCCGCTATGAATAAGTCTGGATATTTTACCTGGAATAAAAATATTCAAATTGACGTTTATAAACATAACCTAATAAAAGCGATAAAAGCAAAGAAATAACCTCGTCGCTTTTCTTCAGTGGAGTAGGTAACCGATTATCCAATACAAATACTACCACAGAAGCCACAAATAATATAGTAAAATAAAAGATAATTTGTAACGGCGTAACTGAAAATACTTTTTGAAAACCGTGATCACTCGTCATTTTATTTTAATTGTCTTTTAAACGTTATACAAAACACTGACAAGTGAGTACATAATGCCAATAGCATTAAATGCCTTTAATGATTATTCACTGCAACATTTCCAGCTTAAATATTTTCATTTGCCTATTTGCGTAATGATAGAAAATGACAATAATCCCAATAATCGGAATAATCTTGAAAAATCATTGGAAAATGTTGTCGAACCTGCTGCCATCTACGCAAAAATCTATCAACTAAAATATGAAGTCATCTGTAATTGCCAATTACCCTCAAATATCTGCAGGAAATTCAAATTAATTCATATCATTATTATTATATGCACTAAATATTTGAATATAATTCAAATTTAACCCAATTATTTTAAAACATTTAACATTTTCAAAATGAAATTCTAGGTAATTTCACGCATCAACGTTTTCCCCAATTCCAATCGTCAAATGTCAAATACATTTATAGGTTACAATAAAATTTTAACCTATAAATGCAGTTTATAAAATAATATTAATTGTGATTATCGTGTCCTTTTAAAACGATTAAAGATAGCCGAGACGATGTCTAAATTATTTGAAGATTCAGATTCTGATGACGAAACAAATTTTAAAACGAATAACGTATTCGCGGAAAATTACGACTGTTGGAGGCAAAAAGAAGAATTGAATAAACGTGAGTAGGAGAAATTATTTAAATCGATGAGAAATTTCTTAAGACTATTGCTTTAGTGAAAACCAAATATGGAGAAGCAGTACTGAACGAAAATGACAGTGCCACAAGTTCATCAGAAGACGAAGATGAGGCTGCCGCATATGTTACAAATGAAACAGAAAGGGAATTTTTCAAAACATTAGCTAGTTTAAAAAGGAAAGACCCGAAAATTTATGATAATGACGTCAAATTCTTCAGTGAAACATCTAAAACGAGTGTTGAGAATCAGAAAACGAAAGAGCAACCTATGTACATTAAAGACTACGAACGGAACATGCTTTTGGAAAATTCCGGTAATTTCGATGATTCTGATGACGAAAATCATAAACCCAAGTAAGTGCTCGATATGTTAAAAAATAAGCAAAATAAATGAATGTTATATTGCAGGATTGTGACTTACACTGAAGAACAAGAGAATATTAAGAAAAATTTGAAAGACGCATTGCAAAATATAAATGACAGTGATGAAGATGAAGAAAATTGGGGTGGAATGTTTAGGAATAGAAAAAAAACCGATGCGGAATTAAAACAGGAAGAAGAAGATTACAAAAAAATGGTTGAAAGGGGCAAAAAGAGGATATAATGATGATACAAAGAAGACTCAAAACCCTTAAAGATTATTGGAATGATCCGAATTTGGATGAAAGTGAAAAGTTTTTGAAAGATTACATTTTGAATAAACGGTAAACTAGTTTTTTTTTATACAGGGTGTTCCTAAATATCATGTACATAAGGAAGGGGGTAATTATTTGGTTTATTTTGTGCCTAAATTTTCATATAAACATAGGTCTGCAAACGCTTCGTTACCAATCTGCAGGGTGTTGAAATTTCAAGATTTTTTCACTTTTTACTGTATAGCTCCTACAGTTTTTGAGATATTTTGCTCAAATTTGGAAGGTAGGTTACGCTATAAGGCCTGCATCATTAGCCATGCGAAATGATGATGTAAATCTACAGGGTAATAATTTTTCGGGGTCATGCCCTCTTTTCACCCTGAACTTTTTTGCGATGCGCCACTGCTAGATTCTAAAATACGCAATAAATTTTCTGTTTGTTTAGAAACTTTTTGATCTCTTGTATTTTTTCTTATCTCTGACCGTTATCGAGAAAAAAAAAATAGAAAACAATTTTCTGTAATTCGCCAGAGAAAATTATTTTTTTTAAAATGGTCTAGCAGGCTCTGGCTTTATTCAGATAATCATTTGAGTTTATTAATTTGATAACTGACATTAGAAATCGTAACTTGTGTCTGTAAGGTTTTAAATTGCAAACTGTAAGGTATAAAAGTGTTTTAAATACTCGTTATAATTTTGTAAATATGCCAAATCTCGCTAATTCTGAAATGGCTGACATGCATTTTATCTACGGCCTTGCGAATGAAAATGCAAGAGAAGCCAGGCGTCTGTACATGGAGCGCTATCCCAATAGAATGATACCCGATCATCGAATATTTTCAAATATTCATAGACGTCTCGGAGAAACTGGAACTTTTAAAAAGAATACTAATAATGCAGGTAAACCACGTACTGTTATAACACCACGGATCGAAGAGGCTGTTCTGAATGAAATAGACAGACATCCTCGCACCAGCACCAGAAAAATCAGTGAACATTTAAATATTAGTCATCAAGTTTTTTGGCGTATTCTACGTGTTTCCCTGCTATACCCTTACCACATTCAAAAAGTGCAGGCTCTTCTTCCCCGAGACTTCCCTTTAAGGATTGATTTCTGCAATGGTACCTTAATAAGCTAGCAGCAGCCGCATTTAATATTGTAAAATCCTTTTTACCGAGTGAAGCGAATTTTTCAAGGACTTCAATTATGAATTTCCACAATAACCACACGTGGGCAGATGAAAATCCACATGAAATTGTACAAACGCATTTTCAAGAACAGTTCACATTAAATGTATGGGGTGGTATAATTGGAGATAATTTGATTGGTCCTTATTTTTTGCCTGGTCGACTTACTGGTCAGTCATACAGGCTGTTTTTGCAGAAGAATTGCCTTTATTACTTGAAGACTTGCCCCTTTACTTAGAAATCAAATGTGGTATAATGCACGATGGCGCCCCATCACATTTTTATATTTGTGCTCGGGATTATTTAAATGAAGTATATGAGAATAGGTGGATAGAACGAGGTAGACCTCACCTTGGCCCCCTAGGTCCCCTGACTTAAATGTATAGATTTTTTTCCTGTGGGGACATCTCAAATCTCTAGTGTATACAAACACCTGTGAATACTTGTTGATGGATTACGAAATCGAATAATCGATGGATTTGAAACGATAAGAATACTGCAGGAGTATTTGAGAGAGTGGCGAGCATCAATGAGAAAGAAGAGCGGACGCCTGTATAAAGGTTGAGCGAGGACACTTTTCAACAATTGTTGTAGCACATAGTTTCCTTGTCATTGTTATTAATTAGGGTTTTTATTGTTATTAGTTATGTTACTTTGTATTGTAATAAAACAATACTACGAAAACCGGCTCATCCTATTTCTTAACAGGTAGTAGCACCTTAACTCTTAAAACTAATAAAACTCAAGTGATTATCTGAATAAAGCAGAGCCTGCTAGACATTTTAAAAAAAAATAATTTTCTCTGGCGAAATTACAGAAAATTGTTTTCTATTTTTTTTTCTCGATAACGGTCAGAGATAAGAAAAAATACAAGAGATCAAAAAGTTTCTAAACAAGACAGAAAATTTATTGCGTAGTTTAGAATCTAGCAGTGGCGCATCGCAAAAAAGTTCAGGGTGGGAAAAGAGGGCATGACCCTGAAAAAATTATTACTCTGTAGATTTACATCATCATTTGGCATGGCTAATGATGCAGGCCTTATAGCGTAACCTACCTTCCAAATTTGAGCAAAATATCTCAAAACACTGTAGGAGCTATACAGTAAAAATGTGAAAAAATCTTGAAATTTCAACACCCCTGCAGATTGGTAACGAAGCGTTTGCAGACCAATGTTTATATGAAATTTTAGGCACAAAAAAACCAAATAATTACACCTCCTTCTTATGTACATGATATTTAGAAACACCCTGTATATATATTTGGAACCATTTAAAAAATCTTTTTTATTTGTCTCGAAAATCAGTCGACGTTTATTTTACTTTTATATTAATAATATTCAGATTTATGGAACACGAAGATAAAGATTATGTCCGCAACATTATGAAGAAATTATAACACGATTTCGAATGAAGGTTTATCGGAAGGACGAGGTGCAAAGTGGAAAAAACAGGAAGAATTTGAAATAAGTACTTAATACAGATTCGAGAAACCGGACGAGGAGTTTGTAGAGATTATAATAATCATAGAGCTTTAGCAATTATTAATAATTATCAATTTTATTAGATCAAACGTTACCCTAGAACATAGAGAGTTCTTTGAAGGAGAAAAGACGATAAGAGAAAGTAAGAGGGCTGAAGTGAAAGAGAGAAAACAGAAGGAGAAGCAAATTAAAATGGAAGAAATTAACAGATGCATTATTGAAAAAAGAAGGAAATTGAAGAGAAGATAAAAAAGTTGAAAAGAATTCTGGAATGCTGAAATGCATTTGATGTAAGAAGATCACATATCATATATACAGGGTGTACACGTAACCCCGTGGTCTCTGGTAGTCAAATGACAAGAATTGTTTGAAAAATGTTTTATATTGGGATATATGTAGGGCGGAATTAGATCTATAATTTAAAATAATATGCAAAATACAGGGTGTTTCAAAATTTAAGCAGTACATCAAAGTTATGTTTTTCTTAATGGAACGCCCTGTATTTTAGGCATTTTGAAATGTACACTAAAAACTAAAGAATTTTATTAAAGGTTCCCATATCTAATTTTTATAGTTTATGAGATATTCAATTTGTTTAAAAATGCAATGTTCGAAAAAGTTTAGTATCTCGAAACGAATTAATTTAAAGAAGTGAAATGAAAATCGTAAATAGCAAATCCTTTGGCTGATTGAATGCGACATTCACGTTTTCTAGTAGTATACAGGATGTTCAAGTAACCAAGTCAAAATTTATGAATTTTACTCGTGCGTACTTTGTTAATTTTAATGGAACACCCAGTATATATTTTACGTTGATAGATAGAAATATTTTTTTCTTTAAAACGCATATAAGGAGTCCCTACCTATCTCCACTAGTTGTTTAAGTTATTTGGGTTTTTTAAGGTGGTTTAAGTAAATTGTCATTATCTACCTTAATTTAATCAAAGGTAGCTGGTGATTTTTTGAATGTGTCAATTTGACGTAATATTCAAGTTAGCCACAAATGAAAAGTATCTCATTGCAAGAAAGAGCTGATATGATTTAGTTGCTGGCGAACAAAACTTTGTGATTTTATTCGTCCCTAACTTGTTATTTTAAATGAAACATCCGGTGTAATGTTTACATTGATTATTTAATTAATTTACTAATTCGAAGAAATTTATTTTCATAATTTACCTGAATAAATATTTTGTATAAAAAGGTAATAAGCAAGGGATTTTTATATGTATCTATAAATAAAGGAAAAAAAAAAACCAAAAATAAACAAAAGGCACTACATTCAACATAATTGCCATTTTCTCCAATGCACACATAATCTTTCTTAAATGCTCTTCTAACGTTCCTCAGCATATTTGGTGTTATTCTTCCGACCACCTATTAGCGAAATTTTCTATAAAGGTAGTTTCTGACGGACCGTTGAAAATGGGCAGGAACCCCGTCTAGTGAAACCACTCCGGTTTCTAATATTTAAGGGAATGTTCCAAAGGGCACAAAGTTCTCTTAAGGAAGCTTAGAAATCGTTTCCATTTAGGTGTCTCTAGAGAAATGTGGTCAAATTACATGATTCACCTGAATGCCTTTAACACGTTCAAACTCCACCTATGTGCCGATCCAAGGGTACAAAAAGATGACGATTTTCGGTAATCAAATATGGAAATTGTGACAGTTTACAGTCCGTTAATTATGAAATGTGGATTCGTCAGTGAATAGAAACATAATAAAAAAATCATTATCTTCTGCGTATCTATCGAGCGGCATACGCAAAAATCAACTCTTTGCTCAAATCCATAGGATATAATTGTTGGTGGTTGTTGAAAGCGGTAGGGATGGTATTTGTGTTTTTAGGACCTAGATACAATCATGGACTTAAATCCAATTCCTTAGCCGATCTTTTCTTTTGCTGCTGTGCGGTTCTTCAATGACTGCTTCTAATACCAAAATTCATTTCTTCGCTTACAATTGTTGTTTTATGTCCGCTTTATGTAAGCAACGTTGCCTGTGATACGAAATCTGTCCCAACAGTTTTTCAAATACCCTTTTATCGGATGTTTTCGATTAGGGTACTCTGCGCATACACCCGAGACGCAAGGAAGCAATTTTCCTGACACTCACCAATACTAAAATCATATCAGTTCCTTCTTGCACGAGTATGCTTTCATGGGCCTAACTGAATACACATCAAATTGACACATTCAAAAAAATCCCAGCTACCTTGATTAAATTAAGGTAAGATAATGACAATTTATTAAACCACCTAAAAACCCAAATAACTTAAAAACTAGTGGGATAGGTATAGAGACTCCTAATAATGGTTTAAAAAAATAAATATTTCTAATCTATCAACGTAAAAAATATACTGGTGTTTCATTTAAAATACAAAGTTATGCACGAATAAAACTTCACAAAGTTGACTTAGGTACTGAACATCCTGTAGATTATGGACAATGTTCGAATGTCGCAGTCACTAAGCCAAAGGATTGCCATTTACGTTTTCATTTCACTTCTCTAAATTAATTCGTTTTCCGAGATACTAAACTTTTTACAACATTGCATTTTTAAAACAATTGAAATATCTCATAAACTAATAAAATAGGTATAGGGAACCTTAAATAAATCTGAGGTAGTTTTTAGTGTACACTTCAAAAATGCCATAAAATCCAGGGCGTTCCATTAAGAAAAACTACACTTTGCATGTAACTGCTAAGTTTTGGAACACTCTGTATATTTGCATATTACGTTTTAAATTGTCAGATCTGATCCACCTAAATAATATCCTAATATACAATATTTCAAAAATTGTTAATATTTGACCACCAGAGACCCCGCCGTATACCGCTGTTAACCCTGTATAATATGGCTGTTATTTATCAATTAAAATCCTATTTTTAAATTACTAATCATCGCCCGATAAAAAATCTTCACAAAAATAGATGTACACAAGCCCTCCTGTCAATAACTTAGAAAATGTTGTATAAACAACGGCAATAGCTAAAATTTCATTGCAGCATAAGGATTATAGAAGACGATTTTGATCCAGAAGCTTACGATAAAGAAATGCAAAACATATTTAATGATGAATATTATACACGGCCCAGAAGGTGAACGAGCCGGAGTCAGACATAGATGAAGAATTAGAATTAGGTTTGTTGTCCAATTAATGCATCCGTTAATATTTCATCTGTGATTACTTTGTAGAAAATTGGGAAAAAATATGAGTCCCAGGAGAATAACGAAGACGTAGTCAATGAACCGCATTGTGAAGATGAAAACGTTAATGTAAATCAATTCATATTAATCTTTAATGTTAGTATGAATACTTAAATCAAAATTAATTTATTTGCAGATGATTGCGACTTCGATCTTGAAGCGACAACTTCGAAGAATCCAAAGCCGAAGGAAGCGTAAAAGAAAAACTAAATTTGCAGAAGTTCTAAGTGGACCGAAACCCAACATCAATCCAGATGATAAAACGTATCAGGAATATTTAGATGAATATTACAAATTAGAATGCGCAAGACATAATGAGACGTAACCGTGTCGATTTAAGTATCGGAAAGTTTTCCGAACAGTTTTGATTAAGCAATAGAAGAAGTTGGGTTTTCATCATTATTCATATTAGTATTGACTTTAAAGTATTCAACTGTTATTTTCTTTAGAATTTTAGCAGCGAACGTCGGAACTCAACAAGGTGCTCCTAAAGAAGGCCGTGCAATAACGCCCGGAACATGTGGAAGAAATATATTTAATCGCTTTCGAATAAGAAAGGAGGAATGAAACATTGAAAAAAATTTTCCTATTTATTTAAAGGGACGAAGCACCACTTCGGAGTGTACTCTCAAAAGCAGCTTTTAGAAAAGACGAAAGAAGTAGGAGTGCCCATGACTAATACCAAAACTAACGAAGCTCAGAATGATAATTCGCCTTTGAAGGAAAAAGAAGAAGAGCAAAAAGAAGAAATCAAATAATGCAATCAATAACGAAGTAATCAAATTGAAATAAACGAGCAGATTTTGGAAAAGGGAAAGAAGCGAGAAGTGCCCCGCTCAATACAGAAACTGATAAAGCTCAGAATGACAAACTCACTTCGAAAGAAAATAAAGAAGAAAAAGAAGAAATCAATAATG